>QKRW01000002.1:1750000-1757881 GCA_003260565.1 Monilinia fructigena
TCAAGCTTGGAACACATTGAACAGCCATTGAACATTTCGGCCTAAGATCAAATTGGTGAGCTGAAACAAAATGGGATAACTTGGTATGTAGGATTACTCCATGAGTGTGCGCGCGTGTGAATTTGCTCACCCGACTCTCTCCGCTTCATCTTCAAGTCAGTCATGAAAACTCTACAATTACGATTTGGTCAATAACTTATCGCCAGTCTTTCCCCAGAGGCACAGAAAAGTACTATAGCATCAGCTCTCAATTTAAGAGAAATAGTATCTCTAAGCGGTTCCATAACAGAAAGACATTCATCAAATTGTTCATTTTCAAAAGTTGTCACGATATTTACCAGAAATATCAAAGGGCCCTATCAAATATTCGTCATTACCAACGGCTTGATGAAATTGTTGATCCTTTATATCAATTTGTCGTACAACATTTCTTGTGGTTGCACTCAACGGCCCTTGAAAACTCCATATTATATAAAAAAACGGCACAGTTGCACTTGTTGCCTCCGCTTCGCTATTCGTCCTGCGAGACTGTTTCGAGTATGATTTTCTATGATTCTTTTATTCCCTTACGGTACATCGTTCATAGGCCATCCACACTTATCTCGGACATAAAATCAGGTACAAAACCTGTCCAATAAAACCCCTTTCGTAGCACTTCTTTTATACGAAATTCCAGTTTCAGTATTCAAGGAATTTTGTTTGGAGTTCATATATTAACAATAAGGGCTCATAGGTATACACATCTGATTTGGCGGAAACCAAAAGCATGATCCTTCTGAATCCACTATCAATCCTGAAATTTCAACATTGAAAAGTTAAAATAGTACTATTTCGGAGAAACCCCAGATTATGCGTTCCTCCGTTATTTCCAACGATTGAACTGTACCGTCGCAGCATTAATATTGTAGATGTTACTTGACTGAACAAAGCCACCTAATACCAACCTAACACTGCTATTTTCTTTCAAGCGTTTAATATCAAATGGAGGATTCTAACGGCAGAATTTGAAATCTCATACAGACTGTTTTATACCCTATGTTGTTGATTCCAAGGGTATGTGGTTGCCTTGGCTTTTAGTTGTCTTATTTGATCTTACTGACTACATTTTCTATGATGACTCTCATTCCAAGTGGCTTCGCAGAGTCACATCAATCACTACCAGGGACAAGCAAGGTATTGTCGTTTGACATTACAAATAAGTAACATGCCTGGCTCCCTACTACAAGTGGCATTACTGTAGCCTAGCTCGCTGGAGGCTGCCAGGACTTAGTCCAGATAATTTCTTATGTATTAGAGTCGCTTTTGCCTTTTAATTCGTCATTTTCATAGTCCGAGGAAGAAGAACTGAAATATTATTCCTAGTTCGATATCCATTAGTATGTTTACCATTGAGCAAATGAAATTTGGGCTTCCATCTTTTGGGATTTCATTCTTAGCTTAGATCCGCCGATCATAGTTGAGCGGCTCATCTGTTAGCTTCAATTTTCTTACTCAAATTATTGAGAAGCCTGGAGTAAGAAATATCTACCCAAGCTAGTGGTGCCGACTCAAACGTGTTGGTGACAAACCTCCATCGACCCACCTACCATAATCAAGGCTGAACCAAGATCGTCTTTACCAATCAGACAAACACCAACCACGCCACCACAGTTCGTGCCATTATCTCTCCATGTTCCACTTTCAAATACCCACGTGGAATTCCGTATTTAGTACCAATCATTTATCACATCAACCTATACAGATACCAATGGGGGACAGTTCATCCGGCTCCGACTCTCGAGATATGATACTAGCACTGCACATAATAAGCACATGTTTCCCCATCAGGTATTTCTCAAGCCAGGAACGTGAAATAATGTCTCGGAAGATATATTGTCATGCTTATGACGCTTTGATTGGATGAGGTGAGATGACTGAAGAAATAATTCTGAAATTTGATTGGTTTGAGATTTGGATAGAGAAGGACCTTGGAAGCTTATGTGATATTTTAGTCGACAGGTCCACGCGAAGAGATATTCTTAAAGATCACTTGGGTGTTTTACCTGTGTACTAGGTAGTTTGGAGCGCAAAGCATGGTCGTTGATTATTCATCGGGAAGATTGTGGTATTTAGATGAAGATACTGTTGTACCATGGGTACAACAAGTATGATTTAGTGCTTCTGGGCAGCATATTGAGGAGTCTCGAGTGGATTGATCGTGAAATTATTGTTATACTTTTGAAAGTTTATTAATCTGTTTTTACTTACTTTGATCGTTTCTCGTCGGATAATAATAGATCCTTCTTGCTTACATACATCAAATGGAATTTATATGGACCAGATTCAAAGGCTGTTGCGATGTCGCGGCTCAGAAGATGCTCAATTAAGCAGTGACAATGAATTGTAACTCGAAACCGAATTCGGGTCAAGTGCAATGTCTATGAGGAAATAAGAATAGCTATAGGGGAACTAATCTACCAAGATGTTCGTTACAATCGAATTTATACAGTTGATTGTACGCCAGTGTGTACTTTGAAATTGACCTTGCCTTAACGAGTAAATACTAATATCGAAACAAAAGTAATGGTTTCTATATATACATAAATTTCCTCTTACGTCTGTATCTTGATGTCGAACTTTCCCGATCTTATAGCTGACGAAGTATACAGTGTAGAGGGCCCTAGGGTACCAAAATATGGCAATATTATATGGCAAATATGGTATATTGTCATAAATAATATGGCATATTGCTATGAAAAATATAACGACTTATCATTTTTGTAAATATGGCGTTAGCGTTTTATGCAAATTTGAAATAGTATTAAAAGCATTTATATAATGTATAAACTAATATAATGTATATTCAATCCGTTGTAACTGTGTCACGGCGCCAACTACATGATCTGTAGTTGCCTCCTGCCTCAGCACAGCATACTAGCACGCTCTACTCCTATAAGTAGGGCCTTACTCTTCCATAGTTCTTCTACCCTTATGGTACAATATAAGTCTTTACCGTACCTTGACAAACTGTTTATGTTACCTTCTTATTTATTTATTTATATTTATATATATTTTATTTATATACAGTTTTAACGTCTCCGTATGAATGGCTATTCTGACCTCCGAAGGGTATTGCGACGGCCCGCGACGGGCAGCCTCCCCGCGCCCTCGTGCATAGCCTGTTGCTATACTTGATGGTACTCTAGGCCCCTCCTTCAGTCCCCACCTAAAGTGCGTTCCCGCTACTCCTGCAGTCCTCCCCTCCATTGGAGGAGCTCCCTGTGCTCTTTTAATCTACATATTTATAGGGTTGGTATCAACTTGGTTGATATAAGTGTAAAGTACTTTAGTCTATATGGTTGTATTCGTTCTTGATCATTATTATCTATGGGAAGCTAGTACTTTATATAGGGTAGCGCTAGCGCGACGCTAGCTAATACAGTGCCCTCTTTGATCACATGATCGATGTCCCGACACTGGCAACTCTCTAAAGATGAATGTGATCATGTGCTTTAGTCCACAATCCATTCCTTTAGACACAGTGTCCTCTTAGCTCCCCCTAGCTCCCTACTCCCTCTCTACCCAATGCGTCTCCTTAATGACTATCTTGTTAGTGTCAATTAAGTCTTTTAATGCTTGACATGCGCCATTTTTGGTCATGGCGTCCGCAGGGTTCGACTTCCCATCAATCCATTTAATCTCCGTGATCTCCCTATTCTCGTAGCATTGTCTTAAAGCCATAATGTCGATTAGAAGCCGCTTTTCTGCGCTCGTACCGAGTTTAGTTAATAGGTCATATAGTGACTTTGAGTCCGTACAAAGTGAGTGGTATTGGCTTTTTAAGCTTGAGAATAGCGTTGACAGTGCCTTTAATAGCTGCTCCGACATCAAAGCCTAGAACCAGTGCATATAGCTCAGAAGCTAATACGCTCCTAGTGATTCTCTTGCATTTGATTGATGTCCAGTGGATGATATTAGCATTATTGTGTTTATCCATTAAACAGATAACATAGCCAATTTGTGATGATAAATCAGTATTGTTGGCGAAGGATGCGTCTGTAAATACGACTAATTGAATGGAATCCATATCTAAAGGTACGAATGTGAGTCCTCTTGTTGGATTGTCCATTTGCCATTTAATGACTTTATTGAGCTTAACCGCATCTTCCTCTTTTGGATCTATTACCTGGGCAGCAACAGAGAGAGATGATATGATGCCTCTGGTTGACATACAGTTGCGATATATGCTCCTCTTGCGCGTTGAGCGACATATTGATTCTTTGAAGTGACATTCTTTCGAACTTTTCCTCTTGTGCCGTGCATATCGACGTTTCCTGGCGTGACCATTCTGATATTGTTACACTGTTTCTCCTGATTCAAGTAGATCTTATCACCTTTGAGAGTGATTAGGCCACCATTGAACTTGAGTGGATGGTCCTCGGTGAGTTGCTCTCTGTTTTTAGCCATAAAATGAGCCTTGCCCAATTGCTCTTGTTCTAAGTGTGCGAATCTCTCGACGGCAACTATGAGAGTGTCATCTGTCTGGAGTCCTACGATGCCGATGCTATCATTGGAGTAGAGTAAACAGGGATCGTATGTAGATTGCGTCATGTTTAGCTTATCCCTATGGTGGTTGTGGTAGGTCCCAAACCAGTGGTTTCCTGCCTCAGGGATGCCATATAGGGGTTTAATGACGTATAGAACATACCCGTCTTCGAGTCCGACCTCTTTCGGTGCTTCCATGTAAATCGGTCTGTTTAATGTCGTAGTTGATTGGGTGTATGCCTGTGTGATATCCCGTAAATAGACTTGAATATGCTTGTTTGATGCTCGCAAAATAGCGGCAAGTGCAAGAACAATACGTTGGCTGACACGTTGAATAGTTGGTGATTGTGTCAGAACAGTGGTTTTACCCTCATCTTGATATGCTTGAACCACTAGTCGTGACTTGGCGTATGCTTTATCAGTGCCTTCGTCCTTCATTTCATCAACAAATCGTGATTTGAATAGTCTTGTTCCGGGTGGTATGCTAGCTTTTGAGACAATTTTAAAGACTCCATTTTCCATTAATCCGTCAACTTCCTTGCGTCGGGATTCTGTATATCTCATAGGTGTATTTTCTTGCAAGAATACAGTCAATTGTGGTGGGTTGGTGTCAATGTCTATTATATTGACCATATTAGTCAAGTTACTTCTCATACGTCGACGTAGTTGCACATCTGGTTGCACTGCTGGTGGTGGTGTTTGGGGTCGTGGTGCCTCCATTCGTGATGTATCAACTACTATAGTGTCACCGTCGTCGTCATTTGTACTTCCGTCATTTTCTTCAATTTCTTCCGGTTCTGTATAAAAGGGTCGTACAGATGTAGAACGGAATTTAGTTGGTCCACTGGAGAGCTCTACCTCGCATGTCTCCCCATCTGTCCCAATCAGGGGTGTGGTCCAGTCCATTTGCCCGATATATTACCTCCTTTGCCCTCTCTCCATACCAAAACCTCAGAGTTCAAAGGCAGAGTAAGGACTGATGTCGTAGATGGTCCGTTCCTTAATCTTAGTGCCTCTGTGACCTGTCTCTTGGCGCGAATATGACGTACTTCTGCCATGGCTTTCTTTGTGGCTTTTGCACGTTGAATGATTGTCGCGGTTGGTGGGTTAATATCACTCAATCTGGGATATGTTCCATAAACTAGTAGTGTAGGAACAAGCCCATTTTTGGTCCTGCTGTGTCGTTTACAGCCTTTACTGCCATTTGTAGAACCATCACTTTAGTCAGATTGTCGTCCTCAAGCTCCTTAGTCAAAATCTCGTACGCGCGGCGTAGGGGGTGATGATATCTCTCCACAATGCCTACGGAGTTGTGCGCCTCAACTGGTACGCTCTTGGTGGTGATTGATATAGACTTAGCGTTTTGGACAAACTCTTTACTTACGAAGTTCTTTCCTGCATCGTGGATGATGTAGTCTGGTGGTCCAATATATACATCAATCCAGCATTCCCTAAGTGTGTCAAATGTATGCTTAGCGGATATGTTGTCAAGGAACCGAGCTGCTTGATAGCGTGTTGCCTCGTCGACAATATGCAGAACTGGTTCGCCTGCAATGTACATAACATCGACGTATATAGCATAGTTAAATTCAGTATCCTCTGGTAGAGTGAACCTGAAACGTCCTGGTGACTTGCTGTGCATTTGACAGTGTTTGCAGTACTTGGTGAGGTGTTTAATAGCGTCATTGTTCTCGTCATAGCCTGCTCGTTGTAATACTTGATGAAAGCGTTGTGCTGATGGGTGGCCGAATCGTCGATGTAAACGTTGTAGCTCAGTAGTGGTTAAATAGCAGTCATTCTGGCAGATTGACTCTTGGATGAGTTGATTCATGTCCACTTTCCATGTTAAAAACGCGTGGCCACGTCTCCTAATAACAGAGTATTGACCGTTTGGTGTAATAAACTGGTCAGTGATATTATTATAAAACGCTTTAAGACGGTCCATGTCCTCAAGGCTCAACAAGAATGGAATGTCGGCATCCACAATATGGAAGTCGACGTCTCCAAATGGTGCAATGACACGGAATGATCCTATCGATGTCGCAGTTCCCTTTCCAAAGCGTACATTCGCAGCACCTGCTGTTTGTGGATCATACGTGACTGGGCAAATTTGCTTCCATGCATGATATTGTCCGATCCCAACTGTAGACTTTCCTGCACATGCTGTATCAATACATATGCCATAGAATTCCTTGCTTGTGTAGCTTGTATAAAAGATGTCCACTGCGCTCTCTGTCGGTAGAGTAGCCTCAACTGGGTCTCTAGTCATCGTGTGCAGTATTGTATTGATTGACAATTGATTGAACACTTCCTGGCCGCTGATAGGCTCGGAGCTTACGAAAAATGCTTCGTCCGCGTCGTCTTCAATGTCAAGATCTGCGAAAAACAGGCCCATTTCGGTCTCTGAATCAGATTCTGCGTCGGTAGCTTCTCCCTCATATTCGATCATCCATTGGTCGTAGCGCTTATTAAACGCGTTGTTACTACCGCCCTTGATCTTCTCCCTGTATTCACGTCTTTGTTTGTCTTGTTCCTCCTTAGAGTGCTTTGTGGATCGGCACCCCTCTTTCTTGCATATCCAGCATTGGTTGCGTTGATTTGAGGAGTTGGAATGTCGTGACTTATTATAGGAGTTGTTTCTAAAGTTGTTGCTCCTAAAGTTGCTGTTCCTGGAATCCCTGGAACCATTCCGATCGTTGCCATTATTACTGCGGAATCTTCTGTCAGTGAATAGCACCGCATCTTCCTCATTCTTGTGCGATCTTTCCCATGTGTTGATGGATTGTCGCAGTTGATTGATCAAACCAGACACCTCTTTCTTGGGGTCAAAACAAGCCAGGTTGCATGCCTCCACGTCCTCACATGCAAGTATGAGCTTATTGTGTAGATGGGACGTCTGCCGCATAGCGGGATCAAGTCGATGTTGTAGCATGCGTAGTTGCTTGATCATAATGGTAAGACACTCGCTGAGTGGTTTGTTTTTGTTCTCCTTTTTAGTTGATTTGAGAGTGATACTGTTCCATTTAGACAGCATATTACGTTGATATTCGTCTCCCTCAAAATTATTCCGCATATAGGTGCATAGTTCTTTAAAGGTAGGTGGTAGCGACTCGTAGTTGGCGTGAAAGAACTCAAGTGCACTGTCTTTAAGCATGATGGGGAACGCCTTGTATTGCATGTCCATTGGCACCTCCGCACGTCGTGTGATTTCGTAGAATATCGAGAGTTTGAAGTCGAAATTGTCATCATCTCCACCATATTTCTCCTCGTTGGTGTAGAATTTTGACAAACTGACAAGAGATTGTGTATTGGAATGCTTCGATGGTCTTTTATCCCATGATGGCCTACGGCCTCTAT
>QKRW01000003.1:0-70000 GCA_003260565.1 Monilinia fructigena
GGAAGCCGTTTGGCGATACGGTCGTCAAATTTCATCCAGAGTTGCGCATTGTTGTCTTTTAGTGAATGGCCCAGTTTCGAACTGAAGATTGGCGCTGGATGCGTTCTAAAAGTAACGCTAATCACAATTCCAATTCGTTCCAGCGCTTGAGTGCCCATAAGAGATCCCTTTCATTTTCGACGTATGAATCAGCAGCACATGTTGACTTTGTGTTTTGCCCACGTGATGATCTGCCCGAATCCACGCTATCATAACAGCGCTATGATATTGTCACATGCGAGCCCATGAGACCTACCGAGGTGCCCAATTCCACCCTGTAGCCCAGCCAGCACCCACACTTGGACGAGATCCCAAAGGTACTACCACACCCGCGGCCATGGCTTTCGGACGACATCTTCAGTCTTGCATCCGGATTCAACTGTAACCCAAAAAGTACAATTGAAGAGGAATCAAGCACTCCTGAATCCACTGTGGATTTTAAAATTGTACGTATCGAAGCACTCATATAATCGCGACAACATTAGGCCAGAGACAATGACCACCATGTCCACCCCCAAACGTAGTCTAACATGATGCTTCAAAGCCCAGAACACACTGACGAACATGCTGATCCCCGTTGGCCTACTATCGCCGCAGGCGAGCGCAAGCGTGCCTCCCAACCTTAATCATTCTCTCCCCCTCACTACGGTACCTGCGCAACAAGCTCCGACAACGCCATCGCACCACGCGTAAAAGTAACCATAACTGTGCGAGCAAAACACAAACAACCGATATGCCCCATCGCCACAGCTCAAAGCCGACAATCCTGATCACTCCCGCGCACCACCTCATCCAACCCCATCTCGCATCACAAACCCCGCATCAGGAAGCAAACGCCCCAACGCTTCATCTTCATCCACCACGTCGCATCCATCGGATACAGTGCCGTAGAATCGCACACCAATCGACGAAATTGATCTCACCGTCGCGGTGAAAAATCACTACCTTCCCACCTTCTGATATTGGCATCGATCGTCAACAAGTAGTTCTATCGCTCGTCGGATAACGCATGTTGGGCTGCATCCATACAAACTATTGGCAGAAAAGCACGAGATCAAACGTCCCCCAACTTCGCATCTTATTCGAACTCCCCACGAACCTCCGCCCTACCTTCTAAACACGAAATGCACCTCCGCCGACTCCGACTCCGCACCCAAACCAAGCCACATCTCCAGCTTTCCAGCAGCCAATGAATTCGCCTCGTAAGCTACATATCTCCTGATTCTACGTCGGAGATCAATAGGTGATATCCGAGGACACTCTTATCTCCAGGCCCGATTTCCAGAACGGAAATTTGCGTGCGTGCTGGAGATTGGAGGAGAGATGCTATTTGATCGTGGAGGTGGGGTGATGAAGTTCGTGTAAGATAGGGTTCGGCGCCTTGGAGTAGGAGAGTGAAACTGTGGAGTTGCTGGGTGGGGGATGGGGTTTAGTTATGGAGTGGGGAGATGTGGTTTTCGCGGTGCGGCGGAGGGAGTGTTTAGGGTGGTGAGGGTGGTCATTTTGGGGGCTGCGTTGGATAGATATAGTAAAGCCAGCGATATTCGATCCTAATGGTAACGTAACACGGTGCAGTCAGTCAGTCAGTTAGCCACTGGACTTAGATAACTAGTCGGAAATTCATCACGCTGGTTCAAGATTCCAGTTGGCATGGAGATTTCAATGAAATATCCAACTTAAATATGGCGAGAAAAAATCGCTAAATTTAGAGATTACACCCATGCATCAGGAAAACGAGGGATGCTGAAACAAGGGAGATTGATAGGTTACTTTGTTGCTTGCTTGATCGCTTGGTTGCACCACAAACGCATCCATCCATATCTGGAAACATTCACCTCACCTACCTATTACAAGGTAAGGTATATACATAAGTATCCAAACTCTTCTCCAATCCACCAGCTACGTGATCATCTCGAACATCAAACAATGAACTAACAAATAGAATTCAAATTCTTCCATCGGAAATTATGCCTGCCTGTCTGCATGCCTGTACATGTCTGCCTGTTTGTCTGTCTGCGTGAGATTAATTACATACGTGGCAGCATGACA
The DNA here is from genome assembly GCA_003260565.1 of Monilinia fructigena. Taxonomy (NCBI): domain Eukaryota; kingdom Fungi; phylum Ascomycota; class Leotiomycetes; order Helotiales; family Sclerotiniaceae; genus Monilinia; species Monilinia fructigena. Next base: position 2,089 of record QKRW01000003.1, read on the forward strand.
GAGATTCTTTGCTTGGATTTGAGGGATTGCGCTATGTTCTTTGCATTCTAGTCTCGGATGCTGACTGTATTGCAGATTCATGTGCCATGGAACTCCGAGTTAGAAGTCGTGGTTGATGTTGGTATTGTGACAAGGTACGGGGAACAGAGAGGGTCATTTGAATAATGTAATAATTCATAAAGAGAACAGGAAAGGATTAAAGATCCTTTCCGTTTAAATATAGCTAGAATGGTCATGTGACCCTGATGAACGGTCGCTTCCTGATAGGTATGGTATGATGGCTTTTAGGACCATCTAGGGTAAAGATCTCAACTTCTAGCATACAATCATTAACTTTAGCGTATAGTTATTGAATTTTTGTCACGGTACGGTGCAGGAAGTTCAAGCAATATAAGTTTAACAGTATATACAGAGTTATATTCAAGACGTAGCTCAAAGAGCTACGAAAGGCAGCTAGAATTCAGTATTTTATGCTATATTGTGGCCCCACATATAGCATAACCGAGGACCAATAGCGTATCCGCTGGATACGCTCGTGGTCCCGTGACACTTTTATCATAGAGTCGTATCGTTCTATTATTAGTCGTTTCTGCAAGAACGCAAGGTGATGGTCAGGCTCAAGGACGCCTATACCCGCGACTCGTCGGTATAGGCGTCCTTGAGCCTGACCATCACTTGCGTTCTTGCAGAAACGATCTAATAATAGAACGATACGACTCTATGATAAAGTGTCACGGACCACGAGCGTATCCAGCGGATACGCTATTGGTCCTCGGTTATGCTATATGTGGGGCCACAATATAGCATAAAATACTGAATTCTAGCCTGCCTTTCGTAGCTCTTTGAGCTACGTCTTGAATATAACTCTGTATATACTGTTAAACTTATATTGCTTGAACTTCCTGCTACCGTACCGTGACAAAATTCAATAACTATACGCTAAAGTTAATGATTGTATGCTAGAAGTTGAATCTTTACCCTAGATGGTCCTAAAAAGCCATCATACCATACCTATCAGGAAGCGACCGTTCATCAGGGTCACATGACCATTCTAGCTATTATTTAAACGGAAAGGATCTTTAATCCTTTCCTGTTCTCTTTATGAATTACATTATTCAAATGACCCCTCTTGTTCCCCGTACCTTGTCACAATACCAACATCAACCACGACTTCTAACTCGGAGTTCCATGGCACATGGAATCTGCAATACAGTCAGCATCCGAGACTAGAATGCAAAGAACATAGCGCAATCCCTCAAATCCAAGCAAAGAATCTCTGTCATGCTGCCACGTATGGTAATTAATCTCACGCAGACAGACAAACAGGCAGACATGTACAGGCATGCAGACAGCAGGCATAATTTCCGATGGAAGAATTTGAATTCTATTTGTTAGTTCATTGTTTGATGTTCGAGATGATCACGTAGCTGGTGGATTGGAGAAGATGTTTGGATACTTATGTATGTATATACCTTACCTTGTAATAGGTAGGTGAGGTGAATGTTTCCAGATATGGATGGATGCGTTGTGGTGCAACCAAGCGATCAAGCAAGCAACAAAGTAACCTATCAATCTCCCTTGTTTTCAGATCCCTCGTTTGTCCTGATGCATGGGTGTAATCTCTAAATTTAGCGATTCTTTTTCTCGCCATATTTAAGTTGGATATTTCATTGAAATCTCCATGCCAACTGGAATCTTGAACCAGCGTGATGAATTTCCGACTAGTTATCTAAGTCCAGTGGCTAACTGACTGACTGACTGCACCGTGTTACGTTACCATTAGGATCGAATAATCGCTGGCTTTACTATATCTATCCAACGCAGCCCCCAAAATGACCACCCTCACCACCCTAAAACACTCCCTCCGCCGCACCGCGAAAACCACATCTCCCCACTCCATAACTAAACCCCTATCCCCACCCAGCAACTCCACAGTTTTCACTCTCCTACTCCAAGGCGCCGAAACCCTATCTTACACGAACTTCATCATCCCCACCTCCACGATCAAATAGCATCTCTCCTCCAATCTCCAGCACGCACGCAAATTTCCGTTCTGGAAATCGGGCCTGGAGATAAGAGTGTCTCGGATATCTACCTATTGATCTCCGACGTAGAATCAGGAGATATGTAGCTTACGAGGCGAATTCATTGGCTGCTGGAAAGCTGGAGATGTGGCTTGGTTTGGGTGCGGAGTCGGAGTCGGCGGAGGTGCCATTTCGTGTTTAGAAGGTAGGGCGGAGGTTCGTGGGGAGTTCGAAGTAGATGGCGAAGTTGGGGGACGTTTGATCTCGTGCTTTTCTGCCATAGTTTGTATGGGATGCAGCCCAAACATGCGTTTATCCGACGAGCGATATAGAACTACTTGTTGACGATCGATGCCAATATTCAGAAGGTGGGAAGGTAGTGATTTTTCACCGCGACGGTGAGATCAATTTCGTCGGATTGTGTGCGATTCTACGGCACTGTATCCGATGGGGATGGCGACTGTGGTGGATGAAGATGAAGCGTTGGGGGCGTTTGCTTCCCTGATGGCGGGGTTTGTGATGCGAGATGGGGAGTTGGATGAGGTGGTGCGCGGGGAGTGGATCAGGATTTGTCGGGCTTTGAGCTGTGGCGATGGGGCATATCCGGGTTGTTTGTTGTTTTGCTCGCCACAGGTTATGGTTACTTTTACGCGTGGTGCGATGGCGTTGTCGGAGCTTGTTGCGCAGGTACCGTTAGTGGAGGGGGAGAGATGATTAAGAGTTGGGAGGCACGCTTGCGCTCGCCTGCGGCGATAGTTAGGCCAACGGGGATCCAGCATGTTCGTCAGTGTGTTCTGTGGGCTTTGAAGCATCATGTTAGACTTACGGTTTTGGGGGTGGACATGGTGGTCATTGTCTCTGGCCTAATGTTGTCGCGATTGATATGAGTGCTTTCGATCACGTACATGTTGTAAAATCCACAGTGGATTCAGGAGTGCTTGATTCCTCTTCCAATTGTACTTTTTGGGTTACAGTTGAATCCGGATGCAAGACTGAAGATGTCGTCCGAAAGACCATGGCCGCGGGTGTGGTAGTACCTTTGGGATCTCGTCCAAGTGTGGGTGCTGGCCTGTGGCTACAGGGTGGAATTGGGCACCTCGGTAGGTCTCTGGGCTCGCATGTGACAATATCATAGGCGCTGTTATGATTAGCGTGGATTCGGGGCAGATCATTCACGTGGGCAAACACCAAGTCAACATGTGCCTGCTGATTCAATACGTTCCGAAAATGAAAGGGATCTCTTATGGGCACTCAAAGGCGCTGGAACGAATTTTGGAATTGTGATTAGCGTTACTTTTAGAACGCATCCAGCGCCAATCTATTCAGTTCGAAACTGGCCATTCCACTAAAAGACAACAATGATGCGCAACTCTGGATGAGAATATTTGACGACCGTATCGCCAAACGGCTTCCACGACACTATTCCACAGACGCATATCTTTATTGGGAGACCAATCAATTGCATCTCGGATAACCATGTATGAATCTTCCCTACGTGAGCCTGTCCAAAAAACACCGAATTTGCAACAAAAGTATTGGGTTCGGTAAAAGATCTTGAGATCGTGAATGGCATCGGTTTGTTTGAAACCGAGATTGTACATGTCAGGGATGCATGGCGGCCATGGAAGCGGTAAAACGTCTTCCTTCAAACGATGTTTATTCTTGAAAAACATCGGAGAAGCCAATATCGCCAATATCCTGATTTCAGCGATCCAGAACCGTCCCTCTCCATTCTGCTACCTCCACCTGCTACAAGGTGGCGGGGCAATTGATGATTTGTCCGCTGGAGCCGCTGCTTTTGGTTGCCGTAACTGGGACTTTGCTTGTGTCATCACGGGGGTTTGGCCCCGAGATCAAAATGGAAGCGAGTTGGCGCAAGATGTCATTCAGTGGGTTTATAATATCGCGAACAAATTATTGCCCAGTTGTAACGGGGTTTATGGGGCCGATCTTGGACCTGACCCTCGGGACGCCTCACTGGCTCTTAAGGCTTTCGGGCCAAACTTGGAGCGTCTAGCTCGTCTTAAGCATGATTTTGATCCGTATAATGTGTTGGATTATGCTTGTCCACTTCCAAAACCTCCAAAGAAGCAGAAGCTTATCATTCTTGTCACAGGCTGTAGTGGAGCAGGTAAGGATTATTGTGCCGATATCTGGGTTTCCGCGATCATCAAACATACTCGGGGAAATTCACGGCACGTTCGGTTAGTATTAGTGATGCTACTAAGCGAGAATATGCGAGAGCTACTGGCGTGGATCTGAACCGGCTTCTTTCGGATCGTGCCTACAAAGAGCAACACCGGCCAGCGCTGACAAAGTTTTTCCAAGATCAAGTGCGTCAACGACCTCAGTTACCGGCGGAACACTTTCAAGATGTAGTTGAAAGTGCTGCTGGTTTTGACGTGCTATTTATAACTGGAATGAGAGACGAAGCGCCGGTTGCAGCCTTCTCTCATCTGGTACCGGGCTGCAGAGTTCTTGATATTCGCATCGAAACTAGCCAGACGCTGCGTTATGTTCGCCAGGGACTCGACAATGATGAAAATTCCAATCAGACAAAAGAATCAAACAAGGATATCAAACCTCAGCTAGAAACCTTGCCCTATCGCCCACCTACATTTTCGACAATGAAAGCGCGGAGAAGAAGCAGCAGACTCATTCGCCAAACGGTATTTCCTTCCCTTCCTCCACGAGAATCTACAGCACCTTTCTACCATGGTCACCACGGTGCCCGATTTCCCCGCGCCAGGAATCAAGTTCCGGCACGTGCTCAACATCGCCCAGCAGCCAGGCGGTCTCCCCCTATGTACATCTCTCCTGCAAAGCCACTTCCACCATGCCTGCCTCGAACAACTCAGACTCCAGTGAGCGCGATTGCTTGCTGCGAAGCTGGCGGTTACGTCTTTGCGTCTGCGTTGGCGGTACAACTTCATATTCCCCTATTGTTAGCTCGAGAGGCGGGGAAGCTCCCCCGTCCTCTTGCGTCCGTCATGAAATCTACATCACACATCTCATCTGAAGGGTCTGCTCACTTGCCGGAAAAGAAATTCGAGATAAATCGCGACGTGGTGGGGGCCGGGTCGTCGGTGGTGATTGTGGATGATGTGCTTGCGACGGGGAGGACACTGTGTGCGATGATACGGCTGGTGCTTCAAGCGGGGTTTGTTTGGAGCATGTGAGTGTTGTTGTTGTTGCTGAGTTTCCTGTTCATTGTGGACGGAGATTGCTGTATGAGTGTGGGTTGGGGGGGTTGATGTTCAGAGTCTTTTAGTGTTTTGATGGTGCCTAGCTAGGAGATTTGAAGCTGGCATCGTGGATTTGATAGCGCTGCATGATTAGCTGTTACCATTTCTTGGATTAAAAATAGAATATATTTATAAGTGTCGCATTTATTATTACATATCCGCTTGTGTAACTATAAAGCTACCCGTGATATATTATCAAATCAGTTGTCAATATTAGCTTATCTAAGGAATATAAATTCTCGTTATATTCTTTATGTATTCAATCGCACCAATTATATCACATTTCAGCGACGGTAGATACGCGCGACGATACTCTGCGGAACCTGCAAAGTATTACCACCTGCGGAAGGCATACGAAGCACCCTTTTCCAACCAGTATGGCGGAAATGGGCCCTACCACACCGGCGAGGGAGACGCGAATGGTCGACAGCGACCATACGCGACAACGCGACCCTCTCTCACCCACCCCCTTCAACCCCGGATTGGAGAGAGAAAACGAAACCCACATCGCTCCCCCTATTGTGCCCGGGGGACCTCAAAGAATGACGGCTCTTCAACGAGTCAACGGGCTCCTACAGGAGGCCGAACAGCAAGCGGCAACCCGCCGCAAGTTCACGAACGCACTCGTGAACTCCCTAGAAGGAATCGTTAAAACCTTCACTCAAAAAGAAATGCACACTGTCCTCCCGATCCAAGACGCGATCCTGACGTGCGTCGCAGACGCTCTTACAATGGGCACAGCAAAAGAAAGCCCAAAAATTTTGAAGGCAAAAGAGAGTGTAACAAAGACTTCGCCAATTCTGACCTGGGCGGGAGTCGTAAAGACCCCCAAGGCCGGCGGGCCTCCGACCGCCCCTCAGAGTGGGGCCCCAAAGCAAACTCTGCAAAGAAAAACGCTGCCAAGGCAACAAAAGTAGATAAGCGTATCCTGGCTAGATGCGCCCCCTTTGCGGGCCCACGCCGCGACAGCCCTTTCCTGATTCGGGAAAGCCTAGTCAAGGCCATCCCTGGCATTAACGAAGGAGACATCCCAGAGGTGGTAGGATGCAAAACGGGCTGGGCACTTCACCCTAAATCCCTGGAAGTGAGGGATATCCTAATGAAGGAGGCCCACAAACTGAAGATCTGCGAGATCACCGGGGCTACTCGCTTAGATCTCCGGAGACGTGGTACAACCATCGCGTAAGGCAGGTACCAAGATCCCTGTTCAGCGCAATCGATGGGCAAGTCAAAGTTACGGAGGAAATGGTGGCGAGAGAAGCCCGGATCCAAACCGGCATCGCCCCGGTTAGATGCCTTGAAAGCTTCAGAAGCGGTACGGAGAACGCATGGATCGTTAGCTTCACTACCCCAGTCGCCCCCTTTCGATTGTTTGGAGCCACCCCTCTCTCGTTCCATCTACCCCCCGCAGCCAAGTGGAACTCCACAAACTGGGCTGCCAAACCTACTGCAACATCTACCGCGCTGTACAAGGCCAGCGCGATGCAACAACTGTAGTATCGCGAAGGCTAAGCACCCAAGGCCTGATGCACGAACTATGCCCAGCGCCTGCGAAGTGCAACGGGTGCCACGGCCCGTTCCCGGCAGGGCACAAGGGTTGCCCGCTGGCACCCCGCAGCACCGCTGGAGGGAAGCCACAGTGCAACCTAACCAAGGCTCAAGTGGAAGCGATCCGCAGAAACAACCGAGCGGTCCAAAAAGCGTGTGTTTCCGGCACAGCTACGGGTACTGTGCAAGCAATGCGCACCTTCCAAGCGGGAGCCCAAAGCACTCGAAGCTCTCAGAGCACCCAGAGCTCTACGAACTCCACGGCCCCTTCGAGCACCACCCGGACCCGGCGCTTACCCGCGTCGAGATCCAGGTACCAGCGACACCGAGGGAAGGAGGCGAAAGCGCGAAGCGCACTACAGATTCGCCGGTGTCACAAACCAGAGCTTCAAAACGCTCTAGAACAGCCCCGGGTCAAATGAACCTCAAACTCCTATCGCGGAATAGCGTGCGCAAAGCCCGCGTTGAGGATGCGATGGATACCGACGACGACGACGTTGCAGCAACTACGCAATTGATTGAAGCTACCGATCCTTTCTCTAATGAGTAGTGGCTTGGACAGGCGAAGCGGCGAAGGCCGCGAAGACAGCCCTACTCCACATATAACACAGTGGCATGGGCAAACGTAGGGAAAGGCGCGGGAGCACATAGCGTTCTGCTTCAGCTCGCGTACGAGAACGGGGTAGATGTGGTATGCGTCCAAGAGCCTTGGAGCTCCCCGGGAACCAAGACACAAAACCACCCCAGCATACGAGTGCTACGCCCCCTACGATTCGTGGGAGGCGGAAGAGGCGACTGAACGGGAGGCTGAAAGGCCAAGGACTATGTCATACATACGGCGAGGCGCCGCGATACAAGCTCAACAACGGCGTGGGGAACGCAACAGAGATGTAGTATGGCTAGAGGTAAATGGCTACCACATAGTGAATATCTACCGAGAGCCTAACACTATGGCAATGATAAACTATACGATAGGTATTATTCCAGGGCCCCGCACGCTGGTCGGAGGGAATTTCAATGCGAAGCACGACACTTACGAGCCAGGAGTGCTATCAGCTACGCAAGGAGCTACGCTTTCCAACTGGTCCCAGGACACTGGCATGGACTTCATCGGCGAGGTAGGGATTCCCACCCACCGCGCAGGGCATGTGATCGACCTTACCTTCCCCAATATACCTTTCGCGGAGACGGTAGTGCGCCGGGATATGGACTGCGGGTCGGATCACTATACGCAGGTTACCACTATTCCGGGGCGAGGGACACCACCTAATAAACGCGTTGGGTACAGAGTCACGGAAGACGGTTTATACACTTTTGCTAGTCTAATAGAGAGCGGAGCATACTGGCTCCCGAAAGTGAGGCATATCGCTTCGGACGTCGAGCTCGAAACAGCCACGGAGCAGCTCACAGACCTGTTCCAACGGGCGATACGGACCGCAGGGCGGCCGGCGAGCGACCGGGCGCGATCAGCGCCCTGGTGGACTAACGAAAGCGCGTCCGCATACAGCCTGTACAAGCGCTCTGGTAAGACTCTAGAGGATAGGAAAAGGATGCTCAGCGCAACGCGCAAAGCGAAGAGGGAATATTGGAGAAGGCTAATCGACAGCGCGTCGGATGATGCGGATCTATATAAGGTAGTAGGCTGGCAGAGCGGCTCCCTCCCTCAAGTCTCCGCCGCTCGTGGTAGACGGCCAACCGATCGAAGGCACGAGGGAGAAAGCACAGGCTCTGCTGGACAAAGTACTGCATAGGTACGATAGCACCGACGATCTGGAGGCGGACCGATATTGGAAAACCGCGCCTCTACTCTTCCCTGGGACACTAACGTATCCCTCGAGGAGGTGGAACGGAACACTATCGGGGTCTCAAGCACTTCACCGGGTGCCGACAAAGTCACGGTTCGGCTTTTGAAAGCCTGCTGGGATAGTGTCAAGGGATACATCCGCGATCTCTTCGAATGTTGCCTCAAAAGGAGCTATTTCCCCAAAGTGTGGCGACTAGCCGAGGTGGTGATGCTGCCTAAGGTCGGCAAGAAGGACAAGAGCTCCATTCGCTCCTGGCGCCCGATAGCCCTGCTATCCTGCGTAGGCAAAGACCTGGAACGAACTATCGCGAGACGGATAGCATGGACGTCGCTAACGCACAGCACGCTGAGCCCTCAACACTGCGGGGCTCTACCCAAACGATCGGCTATGGACCTAGTTTCGGCATTCGTACACGATGTGGAATGCGCTTTTGCTAGAAAACGAGAAGTCACGCTGGTTACGATGGATGTACAAGGAGCATTCGACGCGCTATTACCCGGCGGCTACTGAAGAGGATGCAAGACCAAGGCTGGCCTGTGCCTTTACTGAAAATGATTAGATCGTTTCTGCAAGAATGCAAGGTGATGGTCAGGCTCAAGGACGCCTATACGGACGAGTCGCGGGTACAATGCGGCACCCCTCAAGGCTCACCTCTATCCCCGGTGCTTTACATGCTTTACTTGGCGGAGCTTCTGAATCAAGATCAAGCCCTTCGAAGCCCTTCGGGACGATATTGCGGACGATTTTGCGCTTTACAGAATACACACTGGAGGAGAACGTTACAGCGATCACGCAGGACGTCCGACGGATAGATGGGGGACTAGCCAATAAAGTCGCTTTCGCACCAGAGAAGCTAGAGATGATGCACTTCACTCGTAGGCGTCACGCACATGCCCCGGAAGCTGTCATCTCCCCTACACTACTAACCATACAACCTACAACAAGCGCACCAGGTGACACAAAGCAGCCGGCGCTTCGATGGTTGGGAGTATGGCTCGATCGCAAACTTACTTTCAAAAGACATATCGCTGAACGAGTAGAGAAGGCACGAGAAGTGCACGGAAAGTTGGCATATCAAGCACCTTGCAATACCGTGCATGGCCCCCCTGCGGCCTCCCTACGGAAAGCCACGATCACATGCGTAATGCCCTCGCTACTTTACGGGGCAGAAGCGTGGTATCCGGGACGAACGCGGCTAAGTACAGGCGGAGGCCATCTACGAGGCACCATGGGGAGCACTCGAATGGGGTCACGCATAGCGAAGGCTGACAAAGTGATCAACCTCGCAACAAAGGGGGTACCACCGGTCTGGAGGACCACGCCCATTGTAGCCAACCTACGGGACGCGGGCCTCCCTCCCTGCGAAGTGGCTCTAGAGCATATCCGCATCAATATGGCTCTTCGACTCCGAAGACTTGACGTACGCCATCCGCTGACCATGCGACTGACCGCACCGGGCCACCGTACGCAGAACGGTACGAGACTGCGATCAGCGGACCGGTTGCTACCGGGAGCACCACGACCGATCCTATCCCCCCGCACTACACCCCCGGGTGTAGAACGGACCCTACACAGGGGATAGACAAAGAAACGGCGGCGGCTAGCTTCAATGATTGGTGGAATGCTTTGCCTCCCAATACGGTTACCGTCTTCTCCGATGGATCCGAATCGTATGACGACGCTGGTAAGCACGTGGGCTACGGCTACGCGATCTACCAGGGACAAGCGCTTGTAGCTACTGGAAAGGGTGCGATTAACACGCTCTCGCATGTCTTTGACGCAGAAGCGATAGGGGCTCTGAAAGGGCTTTAGAAAGCGCTTACGCTACTATCCAATGCGGATACACAACGATGGCTATGTATCGATAGTACCTCTGTGATATGGTGTAAACGCGCGAATGCTTCGGACACTTCTCAATGGGCGTTCCTAGAAAGCCATCGACTAATCGATCGGCATGCGGTCAATATACGGTGGTCCCCTGGGCACCAGGGTATAACCGGCAACGAGGCAGCGGATAGCCTAGCAGACGCAGGAGCCAAGAGCGATATAGTGGATCCAGGGCCTACTGCGCAACCTACGATCAGTGGTATAGGATCGATAGCACGAAGCCTGGCTCACAGCGTTACAAGTGGATGGTGGCGCAAAAACGAGCCAACGTTGTCAGGGGGGTATCGCAAATGGCAACTAGACTACGCTTTGAAGGAGCCTATGGAACTCAAACTCTCTAGGCCAACTCTGCATCGACTACTTGCGCTGCGATCCAGGCACGGCGACTTCGAGGCTTACCATAAACGTTTCAAGCATGAAGACGCAGAGACTCACTGTCCATGCGGTAAAGCTAAGACCCCGGAGCACCTTGTCTTCTGTGAGATCTCGGTTAGGAGGTTCCACTCGTGGCCGCTAAAACCTGTTCGCCCACCGACAACCGCCCGGGAAGGGCATGACTATATACAACGGCTTCTTGCTCTCCCACAAGAGTTCGAGCGCTTTGTCACAACAACGCGATACTTTACGTTTTGCAACCGAGAGCCTAACGGCATCCCAAACAGCGCTCGACCTAGCGCTACACCCTCTCCTCCCCCTCTTCCCCCCTCTCCCCCCCTTCCCTCTTTACCCCCCTCCCCCCTTCCCTCTTTACCCCTCCCCCCCCTTCTCCCCGCTTCACCTCGGAGCCTAATCTGAGGCGCGACCCATAGAGCGCGGCACAACACTCTATACGACGATACAAAGGCTGCATCCTAACGTAACAACTGCCCTTTTAGCACTCCCTACCAATGCGATTGCCATACAGCCCGACATTCACTCTTTTTAGATATAACAAGCAAAGGCTAATCCCTTCAATGCAGGACGCTCCCTCAAACGGCGGAAGGAGGCTGCCCAACAGAGCTAGAGTTGTGAGAGACCGCCGGAAGGAGGCGGCCTCAATGCTTCAACCTAGCGACGTCGTACGACACGTACCTAAGTGGTGAGCTCTTGGGTCTTCGACCCACTAGTGTATCACCCGTCTCTAGTACCCCTCGGGAGGTCAAGAGCCTAGCTAGCTCATATAGACGTTAAACATAATAAATAAATAAATAAATATAATCTTTTTACTTTTAGATAATTGCCAGTATCGGAAAATGGATTATATAAACTTTTGGGCTATTGTACGAATAATACGTTTAACCGTATTAAGCGTACTAGCACCTCGAGGACGTCTATAAAGTCGTCCTCCATTCCATCGATTATATAGAGAATAACAACGATGATTATTACAAAAAGAGATTTAAGTACTTACACTTTAACTGACCAAGTTAATACCAACAGGAATAATGAGGACTCATAACGATCAAGGAAGCGAATTACATGATGGAAAGTGAATATACAAATACATACTACACCCCTTAGTTGAAAAGCTCTTCCTGTTTCGAAGAGCTCATCTTCAACCATATAAGAGCATCTCCATCCTCTAACTTTCCCTTCCATCATAGAAGCAAGCTTTCAATTGTATATCTATTACAGACAATTAATGAGAGGTATCTATCGGATCTTGATGTTACGCGAGCCAAGTCTCTGGATGCTCCTCTCGAGAAAATAGGGGATTATGAGAGACCCTGGGACCATTTGCTATCGTTACTACCATCATCAACACGTCAAGACGAGATGAGAATTCGATTGTTGTTACTTCACTTGACTTCACTTTATCGCAGCTACTATTACTCGCAATTCATTCTACTAATCCTGGTAGATTATCCCCCTCTCAACCCCATAAACACGCTTCTACCCTCTCATCTCCAATACAAGAATAAAACGTCACATCCACCCACCCATTTTGAAGATATGAATATATATTGAACATATATATATACACTCTCCCTCCCTCACTTCTGAATCATTATTCACACTACGCAAATCAAGATCACCAAAACTACAATTCCTCAATCAACTTTCCTCAATTACTCAACCAGTAATTAATCATACCCAGAACCATCACTCACTCCCGACAACAAAACCCAAAACTTCAACAACAACAAAAAAGAAAAATCCTCATCAACTCTCCACAAAACGCCACCCCTATCTTCCCACAAGGCCAAAAAAGGAAAGAAATTTCTTTTATCACAACATCCTCGCTATCATTTCCTCCACCCCATTCATCATCGAACTTCCCCTCCAAATTCCCATCCTTCCCATCCAAACCGCCGTCAAACTACATACCCTCAACCTCCCGCCCGCGAAAATTCCACACACATCTTCCTAGATGATCTTGGTCGGACTCATTAATCTTAGTATTCGTAATATCCATCTACCGTGGGAATTCAGTGGGCCGTGGGATTAATTATGAGCTACTACATCAGTACTGAGTGGGAGTAATAATTTATAAACCTGACCTGACCTGACTTGACTTGACTTGACTTGACTTGACTTGACTTGACTTGACTTGACTAGTCTAGTCTAGAGTAGAAAAGATTAGACGAGATTCGGAGATCTTCTTATATCGCCAAAACCCTACTGATGATCTCATCACTCTTTAGGTCGAGTGGTGAATAAGTTTGGATCTTGAAGCTGATATCCAGAACTTATATACAAAGAATAAAACACAAAACAATGACTACACCACCAAGAACCCAGCGTCCCTCTATTGTCCCTCCGAACCTCCATCCAACATACCCACACCATAATCTTAGATATTAAATTGATCCACAGAAAGAACAAATCACCCCCAACTCCAATTCTACACATTACGTATAAACACTTCCTGATCACCCCCCTCCCCACCCCTCCACCCCTTTACCCCTCCCATCCATACCTCAAAGCAATCTCCAATCCATCCCATCCCATCCCCACCAGCCCACCAACCCGCCACTCCTCCAATCCCCTTACAACCCCTAACCAGCCTCCCTTCCCCCCAACCATCTCCTAACTATCCCCTCCTCCATCCCCTATCCCCCATCCCCCAAAATCTCCAAATCTCCAAATCCGCAAATTCACAATCATAAAACCATACAAAATACATACCTCTCTCTATCCCTCCATCTCTCCACCCCAAAATCCTCTCGGCCCTTAAATATCTTAAAAAAAAAGAAAAAAAGAACAAGCGACCAACTCCTTAATCCCACTCCCACTTGCAGTAAAGGATTTATATCGACGCGGATGTAAAGCATAAAAGAAGTGATCAGTGAAGCAGTGAGGATAAATTTGCTGGTGAATGACGCTGGAACTAATTAAGTCTTAATTAATGAATTAATTTTGGAAAGAGGGTTGGGTATTGCTTAGATAGTGATGTATGGTAGGGGATTGATGCTTTTTAATTGTTTGATGTTTGACGTGATCAGAATGAATCATCAGATGGAATTTTATAGTTCCAATGTACTATCCATTCATTCTAGCACCGGTATCAACTAAACACAAATAACTACACTTTCCTATTCAATCCTATCCTATGCCCCTTTCATCATCTCGCTCCCCTCCTCTTCCTATCTTAACCCTCACCCTATCCTCAACCCATTTGAACCATCATCCACTAAATCCTTTATACAAAAGAAAACCCTTCCAACAATCAAAGAACCCAATCATAAATCATAAACCAACCAAAGCCTTGAAAAAAGATTACCATCCAACCAATCCCAGCCAGTTCCGTGCTCTTAAGCAAGTTTTCCAAAGAACTCCGGTGCTAAATGGACGGATGGATATATAACTATTTTAACTCCAACACCCTACTCCATCCAATGTACTGTCCTCCTAACCCTACCCCAATTTTTACAAGAATCTTGATAAATCTTCCTTTTGTTTCACCTGAATTGAAACTTTAATTCAACCAGAAACCTGTCAAAATCTAATCTGACTTCTTCCTCTCGCAGGTGTAGCTCCTCCAGCTGGTGCACTAACATCCCTTCGATTTCCACCTTCGACCATTTGCTTTCTAGGTGTCATCGTACCATTTGCTAAACTTCTTGCTCTACCTCTCCTTTCTCGAATCATCGCAAGAGCTTCTTCTCTCGATACTGTTGAAGCCAGAGCTGGATCATTGGTATTATTTGGGAGAGCAGAAGAAGTTGGGGTTTTTGGGGTTGTGTCATGTGCTTGATCTTCCGAGGGATCGGCGAGAGGAATGCGCGTTGTAGTGGAGACAGTATGGAAGGTTTGTTCACGATGGTGATGGTGGTGATCGTTTTCGGATTGTGGGTAGTGAATAGTGGTCGAGGTAGATGCGTTTAAATTTTCAGAGGTGGCATCGTCTTCAGGAAGATTGATAGGACTTTGAAGGGATCTGCTAGATTTTGGACTAGCAGCTTCATCAAAGATGGAGAGAAGAGAGGTGTTGGCATCGGAAACCTGAGCTGTAGAAGGTGGATCATGAGATGGTGTTACTTCTCTTTGCTGTTGGGAAGAATTTTGTGATGATGGTTTAATATCCATGTTTTCTTCCGAAGACATATTCTCCGCAGGTTTTGAGGAAGACTCTTCAGGTACTGATTTAAAAAATGCCTTCAGATGCTATAAAGACAGTGCTCGTTCTCGGAGCCTTGGCTTGTCTTGTCGAATCATCTTGATCTAGTGTATCGATTGACTTTCTTTTGTTAGATTTTGGTTCGCACACATGTAAGGTAGATTCCATCTCCAAGAATTCGACTTGATCAAGGGCTCGATTTGCTCTTTGAATCTCCCATTCTAACTTGAGTCTAAGATCATCAAGTTCTTCTTGACCAGCCCCGGATGATGATGAAACAGTAACAGGATCTATTGATTTTCTATCCTTATTTGGCGAGGAAAATTCGTCTTTTGTGGATTGTGGTAATGGTATTCGTCCTTCTGCGGCAATCCTGGCGATCTCTTCGTTCTTGGCAATCGTTTTGAATGCATCTCTTTCTTGTTCCACCAACTTAATCTTCTCTTGTAGTCGTGTCAATTTTTCTTGAACTTCAGCAAGTTGTTTTTTTGCTGCGAAAGCTTCTTGTTCTCTCTTCACACTGCGAACTTTTTCCTGCTCCAAGCCACCTTGAACCATTCTCAATGTATCTCTCGAGGCCTTAAGTTCTTCTTGTATTTTGACGACAACTGATTGTGATTTGAAACCTTCTTTTCGAGCTCTTCGAATTTCTTCTCCCATAATGCTTGTGTGTGTGAATGTGTTTCCTTAGCTCGACCGTAATTTTCCTGTTGGATGAGGGTGAGCATATAATCACAGTGATACGCATATCGGCAACATACCATAACACTCTCAAGCCTCTCTCCAACCTTTCTTTCTCGTTCCTTGCCTTCCTCAACCTGTCTTCTTAATATTCTAGCTTCATCTCTGTATCGGCGCATTTCACTCTCTGCTTCTTCCCTCCCAACCATTGCGCGTTTCAAAGCAGCATCATTCGTTTTTCTTTCCAACTGCTTTCCTTGATGAGCTAGTGAGTTGAACTGTGCAATCTTATCATTGACTGAACTATCTCTTGAATGTTTACTCGCTTTTTGAACTCTTGTCGCCAGTAGGAGATTGTGGTAGATCCCATTGTTTTTGTTGTGATTAACACGTTCGGGAGAGACTTGATTCAATGGTGTAGCTGGAGGACAATTCTCTGTAAGTCTTTTTGGTGACTCCATCTTGAATTTGATTGTATGGAGAAAATAGAAATCGATTATTATTATGATTTTGTTATGAAGTTAAGGAAAGAATTGATCAAGATCATGGAGAAATTGTTATTAGATGGTCCGAGTTTGAATTGTTTACTTTATTAAGACTTACTTAATTTGGACTAGTGTGGTTTCCATGGAGAACCAACTTTTTTGATTTTGAAATCTGGAGCCGAGTGAAAGAAGAAAGAAGAAGAAGAAGAAGAAGAAGAAGAAGAAGAAGATAGATACATTAGAAAGAGAAAGAAAAAAAGAAAGATGGGATGGAATTTAAGAAATAAAGAATTAATGGAGTGAAGTTAAAGATTTATCTATTTATTAGACAGAGATAAAGATGTCTAATTCATCTGTACTGGAGAATAGATTTATGTATGTATATGTGTATTGATATATATTATTCTTTGGTTACATATACTAGGTAAGTATCTAGATGTATAGAAGAATAGAAGAATAGAATATAATGAAAGTTCTGATGATATTAATTTTCATCTGAAACATATAATCAATCATCTTTAAGTCTAACTCTATGTATTCATCTATTCGTCTATTCGTTTTTAGATCTAATTCTATCTATTAATCTATTCATGTATTCATCTACTAGTATATATATGTAAATAGTACCGGTACCCAAACTTATTAATACTTGATGCATGGTGATAATATCCAAAAGCCATATCAAGAGTATTTTCTATCAGCTGACGATAGCTATTCATAATGCAGAGATGCTCCATAATCAAATTCCGTAAATATCCATCAACTCGGTCTCGCCGTTGTTATGTCATCATATAATAAGTAGGTAGTCTCCGTTGTATCAACACCAACAAACACATATTATCTAATCGACTTTATACGATAATAGTTTGTGGGTTTCTTCTTCGTATAAAACATCAATAAAATATATTAATCCAGTGCATTATATTACTACTACTACTATTATTATTATATCATGAATTTAATTTTATATCTTCCATAGAGTGATTCTCATCGGTTGGCAGCTTTTTCTTCGTTAACCGACCGCTTGGTTCATTCAACTTATATCATCAACCCTACAAGTAAATCATTCTCACTCCGTGTGTAATTGTTTTCTTCGTGATATCCAGCAGAGATAGATGTATTCAGGAAATTATTTCAGTGATATGTGTAAATAGTAAATGAGTTCCCCTTCTCTAATCCCATCATAATCGCTTAAGTACATTCATTCATTGATGGTTGAACTAAAACCATAAATTTTCATATCAAGGACATGGAGATCATGATGAAATTATCCTATTCATAATACCTGACCTATATGTTTTCAAGAAATCCTTCAATTGACATAAATGCATTCCCCTTTTCTCATCCTATTCAAATCGCTTGGGTGTATTTTGACACTCCACTAAAACCATAGAGATTGAAATCATAGTCGTATTGAGATTTTCCTACTCTTGATAATTATATATATCCTCACAAAATACACTTTGAATACCCATCCATCTTTCCATTCGTCAGATAACTAATAATTCTGTGTTTATATTCGAGAAGGTTCCTTGACCATCTCATTTCCGTTCATTTATTCATTCATCCAATCAATCAACATTATCCATTCATGTATTCTCCAGCAAAAGCCATATTTCTATCCCGTTCTTCAAATGTCAAATTCAAAGCTTCTCTTCACAAGCATCTCATCCATCGATCACCCACTTTTCCACGATTGCCTACCGACTTAGTACTTGCTGATTGACTCGCCAAACATCATCATCCCCACAGAGGCATCACATTAGTTCAAACGACCAATAAAGTACAAACAGAGCACGCCGGGCACTCACTGGGTATCCGAAAACAGGGAACTTCCCCTTGATGATATAGAGAAAGATGAAAGTTAAAGAAAGTTGTAAAATTTAAGAAATGTATCTGATGTATCTTATCAAGGAAGAATAGATTCCGCTTCTATCGCAATTGAGAAAAATATCTATAAACTATTTCCTAATGATCACCGAGAATTGATTGATGATCTTGATGTGTTGATTGTTGTTCAAACATCTTCGTCCGTCTAGAACCCTTGGAGCTGGACTTTCATTGGATTAAATGATCCGGCAAAGATAGGGTGGAGGAAGGAGAAAGAAGGAAGGAGGGGGAGGGGTGGAGGGTTGGAGGGTTGGAGGGTTTGTAGCTGGAGACTAGTGAAGAAGAGAATGAAGTGTGTGTACGGAGGAGGAGGATGATGAGATAGATGAGAATGAGAGGATGAATAAGAAGAGTAAGAGAAACGAAAGAAATAAAGAAAAAATATTAAAAAACGATAAAATAGATATTTGGATTATATAATTTATTATATTGATCTTTTGTGATTTAATAATTACTTTTTAAAATTACTATATTTATATCTAAAAAATTTAAGTTGAATAGGATTAATTATTTAATTCTTGAAATAATCTCAGTCGATATTCTCTTCTATTATATCTATTATATCTTTTTTTATCGGTTTTAATATTTTCTTTATTTCTTTCGTTTACCTCTTTATATATATAATATATATATATATATATATATATATATATGATATATATATATATATATATATGATATATATGATATATATGATATATATATATATATGATATATATGATATATATATATATATATATGATATATGATATATATTGATATATATATGATATATATATGATATAATATATATATATATATATGATATATATATGATATATATATATATATATATATATATGATATATATATGATATATATATAATATATATATATATGATATATATAATATATATATATATATATATATATATATATGATATATATATATATCTCTCTCTTATATATATTATATATATCTCTCTCTCTCTCTTATATATATATATCTCTCTCTTTATATATATATATATATATCTCTCTCTCTCTCTCTCTCTCTTATATATATATATATATATCTCTCTCTCTCATATATATATATATAGAAGATAAGAATATGTTTATTCTCTATTATAAACATATTTAATAATATATAAATCTAGATCATCTTTTTATTACTTTTAGCTATTTTTGATTCGTTAAACCTACTCGAGCAGCAAAAAGAAATCCTTACTACTTATATACGGTTGTCTACGGAAAGAGATAAAAAAAAAACTTTGCGTCCGTGAACCAGCTAAACCTAATTGGTGACCAATTCCCACTTAGCGTACTCTCTCTTGTGGGTAATTTCGGAAGCTGTCCTTTCTCACACTTCAAAACATAAAATCTTTTTCCTTGGGCCAAAATATCAAACTTCTCTTCTCTTCTCCTCTGCAACTTCAACTTAATACCATCCATCTCCTCTCAATCCTTTGTGTTTTTTTTAGATCTTTAGATCAATCAATACCGTCAATATGAGCAACTTACCACCAAAGAAGGAGTCCGTCATGGGCGTGTAAGTTATTGATCTCTTTCTAATCTCTTCTATTCTCTCTTTCCTTGGGATTGCATTGCACATTGTATTGCACTGCACTGCGATGTGGAATTTGAATCTTTCGGAATGACATATCAACAACGAGTTCAACATTCATCGATAGAAGAGAAACTTCAATTGGATTGTTATGATGACATGGAGATGTTTGTTCTGCTCTATCGATATCTCGAAAGCTTTCGTTGTTGATTCAATGGCATTCCAATGAGAAGATGTTATTTGGCCTCGAGCTCACCACAAATTTTCTATCAATCATGGTACTGACAATATTTCAATAGTCCTCCTTTCGTCATTGACTTCTTGAGTATGTTTATTCAAATACTTCAAAATCGATTAACCTAAATCTTTTTCGATGGGATTCGAAAGTTTGATGGATTTTGGAGCATTTTTATACACTTGACAAAATACTGATTTGTGTGACAGTGGGTGGTGTCTCCGCTGCCGTCTCCAAGACTGCTGCTGCTCCCATCGAGCGTGTCAAGCTCTTGATCCAAAACCAAGTATGTCTATATTAAGATTTCTTCATTTATTTTCTCGAATGCCTAGATCTGGACATGCATATATGTATGTCCAGATTGAAGTAACACATATCTTTCACTTCGGATCTCGCATCCTGGAATCGATGGAAAATCATTAACCCGACAACAATTATTTCCCACTTGTCAAATTACATCTACTAATATAATTGTTCTACAGGATGAGATGTTGAAGACCGGCCGTCTTGACCGTAAATACGATGGTATCGTTGAGTGCTTCAAGCGTACCACCGCACAAGAAGGTGTTGCCTCCTTATGGAGAGGTAACACTGCCAACGTTATCCGTTATTTCCCTACACAAGCCTTGAACTTTGCTTTCCGTGATACCTACAAGTCGATGTTCAACTTCAAGAAGGACCGTGATGGATATGCCAAGTGGATGGCCGGTAACTTGGCTTCCGGTGGAGTAAGTATTCTCTTGAGAACATTCCTCTATACAAATATTAACATCTTGAAAGGCTGCTGGTGCCACTTCCCTCCTCTTCGTCTACTCCCTCGATTACGCCCGTACTCGTCTTGCCAACGACAACAAGAACGCCAAGACTGGTGGTGACCGTCAATTCAACGGTTTGATTGATGTTTACAAGAAGACCCTCGCTTCCGATGGTATTGCTGGTCTTTACCGTGGTTTCGGTCCTTCCGTTGCTGGTATCGTTGTTTACCGTGGTCTTTACTTCGGTATGTACGACTCCATCAAGCCAGTTCTCCTCGTCGGTCCTCTCGAGGGTAACTTCCTTGCTTCCTTCTTGCTCGGATGGACTGTCACCACTGGTGCCGGTATCGCTTCCTACCCATTGGATACCATCCGTCGTCGTATGATGATGACTTCTGGTGAGGCCGTCAAGTACAAGTCTTCCTTGGATGCTGGTCGTCAAATCATCGCCAAGGAGGGTTTCAAGTCTCTCTTCAAGGGTGCTGGTGCCAACATCCTCCGTGGTGTTGCAGGTGCTGGTGTCTTGTCCATCTACGATCAAATGCAAGTCTTGATGTTCGGAAAGGCTTTTAAATAAATGTATGTAGTATGGATAAGGGGTTGATGAAAGGTGGTTGATGATAATACAAAATGGGCTCTGTGGCTGGTCGTGGTCGAAGCGACAAGGTTGAAGTTGTACAGGCATCCATTGCTATGGTGTTGGAGCAACTTGCAGTGATAGTTTTCAAAAAAGAAAAGATAAACCAGTCACCGCTGTACTTTATTACCAAAGCAATTTCCCTATTCCCTTTTGATATTGTTTTTTGAACTTTGAATCTGGTCTGAAATCATTTTTTCTTTTTTGTTCCTATGGAAATCTTGCTTGATTCTTTAAATAGATAGTGAAGATGGATGGTGGTAAATTATGAATTCACTCACATCAATATACACATGAAGCAGTCAAGTATTTGTAAAACTTCATATCCTTGAATAATTCAAGTAATATCTCTCGATGAATGTGTAGAAAATTGATTTTCCTACGTGCATACTATGTACTATGCAATACTACTTCTCTACTGAACTGAGTATTGCTCTCTGGCTTTCAGACCAAAAGATCGTACTGCGATGGTATAGTAGTTTGATTGGGGGATTATGATGATTTATTGGGTGGGGGTTGGTGGGCTGGATATCAGGGTGATGTTGGATAAAGGAGAGGGAGATTGAGGGGTGAAGGTTTGGATTTGAGATTTGAGATTTGTTTACTTGGAGGTGTGGGAGTGAGGGTGTGTGGTGTGGTGTGGTGTGGTATAATGTTGGTTTGGCGATTTTGATCATGGTTTGTATTGGGGGGGAGAAGGGGGGAGGGAGGAGGAAATGGATTTTGTTTTGGCTTTGAGTTTTGAGGGGTGCGCAGTTTTTTATGGATGGATTTTAAGGTAGAAGGGTAGGTAGGTGTATATGTGTGTGTGTGTGTGTGTGTGTGTGTGTGTGTATGTAGATCTGTGTATGTAGAGGTTGGTTTGGATGAGTTTGTTAGTGAGGGGTAGGGGATGAGGGGGTGATTAGGCGAGAGGATGGGGGGTAGGGAGGGTTTTAGAGGATAGGTATAGGTAGAGTGGGGGTGGTGTGGTTTGTGTAGTTTTTGTTTTGGTAAGGGTAAAGATGGTTTTGGGGGGTTGGAAGCTGGGGGTTGGAAGGTTAGGGGAGGAGGAGGGGGGAGGGGGTTGTTAAAGGGGTTAGAGGAGGGAGGGAGGAGAGAGGAGGGAATAAAAGGGATACGGATAAAGGGTGGTGAGTAGTGAGTAGTGGGAAATCATGATTTATATATCTATGGATATGATAGCAGGTACAATGATACTGCTAATGGTGAAACCCAAATCGATGCTAACTATCAACTGAAAGGGAGATTACCAATAATAACACGTAATCAGCACCTTGAATTGCAGAGTGAAATGGAGATAATATGTTGTTAGCAATCAAACAAGGTATCACGAGCGTGTGGAAGAGACAGAACAACAAGGGGATAAGATATATATAATATTTCTTGTTATTTGAATCTGTAACCTGAAATGAGTTTCAGGTTTTATGTGATACTTTGAAATGAAAGGGAGTGAAGGGACTTTTATATATGTGAGTTGAGATCCGAGAAGCTTATTTGAGGGGGGGTAAGAACGGAGATCAAGTAGTAACCTTGGGAGTGAGAAGGGGATTAGATGGACTATTAGTCGTTAGAGAAATTTTAATAGGCGGTAGTTGATGCTAGTTAATTAGTTGGTACTTGCAGACAAAGGGCAAGATGTCATGATTTAGATGTAGAAAAGGGAGGCGATTAAATTGTAGCAATTGTATCAGATACATGGAAACCATGGAGGTCTAAAAAAAATGGACGAAATAGAGAACTCATTATTTTTATATTTCGTATGGTGAAAGGATGGGGGGAGCAGAGCGCTTTATACTAGATGCGGAAGATGCTGGGGTGAATCTAGGTGATTGGAAGTTGATGCAAGATTAATGTCGATTTGGAGTTAGGTAAGGAATTTCGAGCTTGGATTGTGACTGGGTTAATAGATTGAAGTTGGAGATGTGATTATTGGTGGTGGGAGTTATATAAGTTGCGCATCCTGTTATGATGGCTGATATTGAGGTCTCTTCTACTACCGAAATACGTAAAAGGATTAGTATTCCATACACCCATATATATCAACTTCTATATATATGATTAGAGATATATTGAAACACTAGAGCCCGATGCATTCCTTTCGAAGTAGACAATGTTAAGGCTCTATTCATTCATCACAATTCCAATAGAAATTCATAAAATTCCGTCCCAAATAGGCAATCTTGAAGCTATATTCATTGCAATTCATCGAATCCTGTAATTCTGTACGCTACTAATAGTATAGGATGTCCAATATTTCATTGAATACTTCTGGTAGTAAAGAAGTTGATACTACATATTCCAACAAGTAATTTGGAATGAATATGTATCGCCAGAGGGGGGGGGCGCTGTATACCACTCCCATCATGGGCAATCATAAAAGCAAGATCCTGATTCTTTTTTGTTCTTTTCGTGGAAATAACAAAAATCATGACAACTGCAAGGCTCGGGTGTGGTTTTGTGAGATTTCCTATGCATTGTGGATGGTTGAGGTATGGGAAAAAGAAGGAGGATAGAAGATGTTGGCCTATTGGAAGAGAAAATTAACACATGAGTATTTCAATCTCATCATAACGAGATAAGATTCCGTTGTGGTTTTGAAAAAAGAACATGGCAATGATAATGATGATGATGATGATGATATAAACAACGATAATAATCAGTGTCTATATGACGCGAGGCAGAAAGCTATATTCCCCTTAATTATCCGATCCTAATATCAGGGGATAAACAGAAAAGAAGACTTGCAAGAATCAGTGCCTAAAAATGAAGAACAGCTTTGGAATTAATGATGGCGTTTTATGGTAAAATTGAGAGGTGTTATCATGCAACTGTGTATGGCTAGAATAATAAGGATCTAGAAAGGACGTGCAGGTTCAAACGGAAAGTGTAATTGTGAATCTAGCTGTTGGGTTTTTTTATTGCTTGTTACAAATCTTAACTTGGTGTCTTGAGCTGAGAAATGGAGATTATCGGCTAGAAGGTAACGTATGGTAGATAGACGTTAAGGGTATACCTACAGGTGGATTCTATTGGGTTTGGAGAGTATTGGTAAATCGCAAGCCTGAAGAATCTGTTACCAGTTCTTATGGTAATTTTGATAGACCAAAATACATGTACAAAGCTGCAATGGCAACAATACCTTCTAATATTTCCCCTACAACAGTCGATTCATACCAGAACACAATGTATTTCGAATGTAATATTACCGAAAGCGAGCGAAATTGGAAAACAGAAAGAGCAGATCCTGACTTTTGAGCCTTGCCGTGTCTGCAACTTTTTTGTAAGAAAATAGAGGGGATGTAAGAGGTGACTTATATATGATGAGAATGCGGCATACAGATATATGGTATTGATGATGTGGGTAGATAGAGTGAATGGTCAGGAATGATAATTGTAGAGTGATCTTGAGTAGGCGGCTTAAAATTCAGGTTTTGGTTTGGCTTGGCTCATTATAACATAATGATACTAACCTGAATGAGCGATTGATATAAATATGATAAACCTTTCAATAGTTTTTGAACCCCATGGTAGAGAAGTAAGGATGGAGGACTTGGGCATGTGAGACTCTTCAACTGAGGCTACTCGGCATAGTTTACTCACTGTGTTTTTTATGTTAGAAATTACTTTGAGAGTAGAGTTTTCTATCGCTCAGTTGAAAGCTCAAGACGGAGGAAGTGATGAATAAGAAAATGACGAAAGAGGGAAATTTCAGACAGCAGTGAAGAAGGAAGGGGGACGATATCGACAGTGACGGCGACAGGGTGCAATGGTTGGTGATAATAATCAAGAGAAACTGGGGAAACTTTGACGAGTGTACTAGTGATATTTTTTATGGAAGACAAAGTCACAAAGCAAGTTTCATAAGGAAAGAAAGGCAAGTTGACCGTGTGACTTTCGAAGGGCGTGCTGAGTTCATGATTACTACTTGATACTTTCATATACTTTCTAACTTGGAGAATTTGCACCCGTATACAGATATCCTATTAGCCAGTGAGAAGTCCTGGTGGTAGCATATCTAAATCTTCACTATAAAACTCTTCTCTGCCTTAAATCTAGAACGACACGAAGGTTCATGAATGTGAGTCGGATAAGCGATCTGAGTATGTAAAATTGTAATTTTAGCTTATTTTCAACCTCTTCCTTGTAATTGAAGCGTAACTAGAGGCCGAAAGTGCCAACGGGGTGAGGTAGGGGAGGGGAGGGCATCAATGATTCTTTTTCGAGGCAGATCTTGAAAATCTCTCTTAGGCCGGAAGCTTTTGATATGAATGATCTGGATGTTGATGATAGCGATGCTAACGAGGCGGGATTATCAGAAGGCAAAAGGATTCACTGATGATGATAAGGATACTCGGTGATGAGAATTATGAACAATCGTCTTGAATAATGGGTAGGATAACCCTGAGTAAATAGAACAGCATTGAAAGGCAGAGGAAATAATTTGAAGGTGAGATCCAAGCGGGAGTTTATAGTGTAAAAAATTAATCACTCATGAGACATCAGCCCGGTGCCATCTTCAATATTTTTGAGTTTTTGTTGATTCAAGTATGATATGTCATACCTTATACATACTCTCTGGTAGATATTGCATAATAGAAGAGATACCACCTGATCAATAAAATTGAAGATTATCAAGGGTGTTTTTTATTACGAAAAGAAAGGGTATAAAAGCTCACACCTCTATCTCTTCTACAAGAGCATGTTGCAAACCATCATCTAGAAGTCAACTACAATTGTACAAGGCATGCGAACAGATTGCATATGTAATTAGTTGAGCTACATAATGGGTGATGATGTAGATATAAATTTGAAAGTCAAATTAAATACAGGATTGAACTAGACTCGATTGATGGGAAAGATCACAGCGAGTATCAATAAAACCACAACGGTAGCTGGTGTATGAGCTAAAGGGAAGGGTTCTCGCTGTCATTGAATGCTAACACTCAGAGCTAAGGCACACTTAAGCCCTTATATATCATAAGATAGGAAAACTCTCAACATCTAAGTATATCAAGAACCCTAATTGTGAGAAACACACAGGACGAAGGGGGTACAGCCAGCTGGTGTTTGAATCTTTATTGATTTAATTATAATATGGTAAACTACAGGCTAAATACTGAAAGTCTTTTTATATAATCAAGAGTTCTTATTTAGATATCATGCCTGGTCAAACTTGTTAACATTATACTAGTGTGGTATTACATATGATAGGAGATCTAGGACACCTTTTTGGACTTGAACATGGGCAACAGAGGAAAAGGTTATAACATCTACGGATCAGTACCGAGATCTTCGAGCTAAAGGTTTATAAAATCTGCAAGACAGAAGATTGCTTTGTGGGCAGAGTTTACGGATATGGAACTGAGAGTCAAGCCAAACATGAAAAGAAAAGGGCGCAGGTTTTTGAAAGTCATAATAAGTAGAGTGTGGGCACTTTAATGGACCCTAGCCGTGTTCAGTGATAGAGGATTGGAAAATTATAGAGATGAGATTTTCTTGATAACGATGACCGGATACAAACTACCGTTAAATAAAAAAGTTTGCTAAATCCAGAGATATACCGAAAAAATTAAGGATGAACAACCCAGTTAGAAGACTCAAGAACTCTATCATTACTCTGTTCTTTTTCCTATGCCGATTTTGATGTGTTGAGATTGAATTAGTTTAAACGAGCAGAGAGTATGATTTTAAAGTCGAACTCTAAATTGGAGATGGTAGTCTTTTTGTTTCTCGGAGTTATGTTCGTAGGCATTGAGATATTAAGCGAGGGGCCGAAGCGAAAGTAGACACTGGCAGGACGAAGTATATAACATGGAGG
Source organism: Monilinia fructigena (assembly GCA_003260565.1). NCBI lineage: Eukaryota > Fungi > Ascomycota > Leotiomycetes > Helotiales > Sclerotiniaceae > Monilinia > Monilinia fructigena. Next base: position 29,189 of record QKRW01000003.1, read on the forward strand.
TGTTTGTTAGGATGCTGAGAGTGGACATAACAAACGCTGTACAACATCTCAGTACATAGGTAAACGTTCATGAGCAGTTGAATATAAATGTGTATGATATTGGAGTTGGAATTACTTGCGAATGGGGAGTGGGGGATGAAAGAAAAGGGGTTGGAGTGTAATATTTGAGGATTAAATGACAGGTTATATTAGCTACGGATAGCAAAGAATTTTAAGAAGAGATAGAACAAGAAAAAGAAGCCAAGACTGAAAGTACTGATAATCCAGAGAAGGTAATGAGATATGGGTTTTTGTGAACCTAGGCGACAATCATGGGAATGGGAGTGAGATCTTTATCTCTATGGAGTTCTCGAGTAGACAATGTGTAAGTGACCATAGTAAGTATCCACAGTTCGAATGAAAATCGAAAATAGATGATGACAGTAAAGACAGCTATCGCAAATAATGAATGAATTCGGCAATAAGATTTAAGACCTAACGGAACTGGTTTATGTAGAGGGAAACGCAAGTACGGTCAAGGGCAGTAGGATAAATCATACTTATGGAAATCTGAGGAGAAGGTTGATCCATGCACTTTTGCCGCTTTCTGCTGATCATGGTTGATCTCGAGCTTCAGATAGAGGGGATGTTTTATATTGTTTTGTTTTTTTTGAAAATCTGATGATTTGAGTCTGATATTGGTGATGAATGCTGAAGCGGCAACAATTAACGAAGAAAAATAATTTCTTGTCAATAAACAAGGAGAATTAAAATAGGATTGGGCAATAGTATGAGTATATAAGGCTCTTGAGTTTCAACGTTTCCGAAATGCATTTAGGTGAACAGAAAAAGCTCAGTAGAGAAAACATGCCATGTTCTGATAGTCTTTTTTAATGAATAAGATACTTTGGAAAGATTAGAAGATACAATGGAATATATCTCAGATTGGAAAGCTGAAGAAAAGGGGCCTGATCATGAGATGTAGAGATAAAATGAGCAAACGACGGTGCTGCCACTGATCAACAGCGAGAAGAACTAGTTCACTGAACAACAACTATTGATGAAAAAGTTTTGATGCGTAACAAGAAGTAAAAAGGAGTCTCCTAAAAATTATATCCAGATCTATACTATCGAAAAGAGAAGCCCAAAGCAAATACCAAAAGCCAATAGAGTGGACTCAATTCTGGCCATTCTTTTTCTTTCAAAAATCTCTTATAGTTGCGATGTGATCTATCAAGTTCATCCGCATAGCCCATGAATGTAGTCTGTAGTGAGTCTTGAGCTGGTATATATCTATTCCTGACGTTTTTTCATTGGTTGGAACGAGACCAGAAACCTTAATTACAAATATATAAATCAAGGAGAATACCAAATTTAGATCTCTTTTCTGCATTGCTCCTATGATTTGAATGCTTTAGACAATACAAATGGTTAAGCTAATATCAGCTAATGTTTTAGTCTACCACGAATTTGCGAACCTGGAACTTTGGTATATATCAAAAGAAGGAGTATGACCATATCAGAGCTGACTGCAGAAGATAAAACCGGATGATACTAAGTATGATACCACAGTAAGCAACTTAATAACAAGCTTCGGTAGTGATAGTACTCTATCGGATATGGATTATTTTCCCAACGAAGAAAAAGAAAAATAGAAGATCCAGAATGGTGGGATGACTTGGCGGGAATTATCTGCAAGTAATTACTTGGAGCAAACAGATGATTTATCATTAATATTGGACGTTCAAATACCGCCATAGTGACAGTGATTGACATTTAAGAGATAGGGGTCATGTTAGTCACGATGAGTACGGGAAAAGTGTCAAAAAAATGAGGTGATGAACCTCTGAAGCTCGGTAGATTTGAACCTGGAAATTGAGTGGTTGGTATCCCGATTGCACACTTAAGTTTACACAAAATAGTACAGAATAAAAATACCATAGACGAAATCTTTAAGTTTTGAACACCCATCCTATCGCTATTATTAAAAAGTGCAAGACAGTGTGGTAGCCATCATTTCATACGACGATTGAAAACAGATTTGGTCAGAAATGATGAATACTATTGAAGACAGGATAGAAAGAGTTATAGAGCTCGCATAATAATTAGTGCTAGGAATCAAGAACTTAAGAGCCAAGATTTATAAGCTCTAACTTCTTTCTCTTTTCTTTTCGATGGAAAATTGGAATCGCTTGCTATGTTATTTAAGCTAGTCCATTGGACGTGACTTTCGTGCCTATATCCTTCAGTAGAAACTTTTGAATTAATCGGGATCTTGTTGAGTACGATGAATAAGAAGAGGAAAGGTTTGATCGGTTAAGAATTAGGATTCATGGCTAAGTTGTGGTGACTCTATTGATAATGTAAACCAAAGTATTCACAGAGAGATCACAGAGTACCTAGGTAGGTACATAAACTCGACAGATCCGCGATATTTCGAAAACCAAAAGTGCTGTTGTGCCGTTCAAGGGGTCTCATGAGTCTGACAAACCGCTTTTGAAGAGATCTAATGCAAAGATTGATGTTGTATCATCTTTCCATATTCTCTTGACTTGAGATTATCCAGGTGAGTAGTGCAACATTGGCAGTCGATACAAGCGATGGTGAAGCCAGAATTAACAGTCACCAATGACAATGACAAAGATTAGCACCAAGAAAGGATGTCGAGATTTCTCGGAAACAAAAGAGTGCCTAATATGACAGTAACCATAAATCAGCAATTCTAGAACAAGAGATCACTGTTGTCATCATATGGCTCATAGCTGCGCTATGCTTCTCGAAATGCAAGATTCATATCGCGATTCAAGCTGAGTATGTTCGGTCTTTAGATTTTTGACGAGTTAAAATATGTCACGGAGTGCATATCTGAGGATAGAGTGGAAATTGTTAGATTTATAAAGAGAAGAGGTCGGATTTCGTCCTGTCTGGTTGGCCCAGCGTACACGTTTTATGTGTCACTTAACCGAAAATAAGCAGCGTCAAGACAGAAGCTTTTATAAAAATAAAATGAGATACCCCTTCTGATCATAACATTCCTTTCAATAGCAATAATAACAATGGAAAGATATGCTCATAGATAAAGAAATAATATATTCCATCTCAATCCGACTAGACTGCATTAGGAAATTAGCCTTATATAAAGAAGGGATGTCTCCTTTCTTCCAATCATAAATCATATAAAGTGAGAGAGCCAGGATGAGCAGTATCGATGTATTAGATATGGAATCTCGGGTCTTCATTGCAATTTGAAAACTCTGAGGATAGTTTCGGTAGTAACTACAATGTAAAGTATGGAGGTGTGACAATGAGAATACAGAAACGAGAAGCTAATTTGGTAGTTGTATATTTGTCATCAATCTTTTAGTAGGTGTTTACTATTCAGCAGCAGCGCAAAAGCACAATGATCGAGCTTCTCTTCGAAGATATAAAAGTCTCTCTCTGGCGTAATCTCATCGGATAACTTCCCCATATAGAATCTTGAACAAAGGGCATTACGCATTCATCTCTCGAGAAGAGTTGAAAAATTGCACCCAAGACAAATTTCTAACAGACTTACCGGGAAATCCATAAACTAGGATGATCATACTCGAGTCTTGTCCAGGTACCGGAGTCAGATGCACGGTAATCCAGTATTGACAATAAAGACGAGAACTAAATATAAGAATTAGCAAAAGAACAGAACAAGAATCTAAAAACAAAAAACAAAAAAAAATGAACACAAAAGCTACAAGAACAACAGCAAATAATAAAGTCCCCCCCATTACACACAAATCAAAATCATCCACTTATTCAGCAAAAAAGGGTACAGATTAACTCTCGATCTACATAAAACGCTGGACTAATTCCTGATTTGCAGTCTGCGACCTCAGAGTCGTTGAAAGTCCGGATTTGAAATCTCAGAAGTATGCGTTTTTGGGCTATTTTATACTTCTGAGTTTATAATTGATGGCTTTAGAACCGGTTGGCTGAATGGGCTTGAAATTGTTGGGTGCGTTGGTATTATTGTTATGTTTTAAGTTTTAGTTGGATGATGGTGCTGGAAGTCATTGATATTTTTTACAGTAAGAGCACCAGTAAGAATACGGATGACAACGAAAGATTTCATATCTTCCATTCAAAGCCAGGATGTGGGTAGGGCAAGCACGCTCTGCAAATTTTTAGCGGCTCGAGATATTCCTTGAGATATCAAAAGTACTCAGATGGCCGACTTTTAGTTTGTGATTCTTCATAAAGACTTTTGATAGAATGCTAGACTAGATGTTCAGCCATTTTATGAGATTGCTACATGTCTGCGACATGAATCATAATGCTATGAGGGAACGACGTTGGATGTTTTAAACACAAGTCCACCGTGAGTCACACAGGCGCGACATTCTGAAGTGAGTTCCTGTTATATCAAAGCCCTGTTAAGATAGTGATTGAATCACTTCAAAACGATATTGTTGAAGAGTGATCATCAACCAGTGGGCAATGGCTGAGAATATTATAGAGTGATAGCAGTAGAGTAAAAAACGACGGCGGTGAAATCTTGGGCGAGAGTATTCGAAGAACCGAATTTGAAGCGCGCTCATCGTTCATGCGCAATGTTTACATTATGGGTATGGAGAGACTGCAGTGGACGTTTGATGGTTCATATTATTCGAGAGACAAATTTGGTTCCATTTTACCTGCAGTTGTTCAGACTCAAAATAGAATAGGTTTGTCAGAGCTCATGATGAATGGCTCTTAGTATATTTGTTTAAAGCATGCTCATATTTATACGGAGTGTGATCAGTTGATAGGGGAAGATCTGCCAATGAACTTTGATACCCCGCCGTCCTTGCTAAACCCAGTATAGATAGAATACTTGTAAAATTACAGATAATCATCATGAAGATATAGAAAGAGCTAGCAGTTAAGAAGATGGACTGAAGACTTCAGCAAGCTTAGGCACCCCGCTCTCTTTGGATCACATTTGTGTTTTGACTGCAGTATCAGGTGTTTGTGAATTATTGATGTATAAAGTTTTGGCTATGGGTGATGTGACAGTAATTGATGTAGGCAATAGCGATAACTTTGGCTGAGCACGCCAAGATGGGACCATTCAATGCTCAAATTTGAGTTTGACGATGACCTCAAAATTGTTTTGGGCAATGAACGAGATGCAGGTGAGTAGGTTCAGACGAGAGACCTGAATGTTTGAGCTAGCGTGAAGGCCGCAAGACCTATCCAATAGAATATTGAAACATTCCTATAGCAGCTTTCAATTACAAAAACTTTGTTCGCATAGCTAATTCATGTCAACCACCGCATAGCGGAGCACTGGCCGAGGAGGTGGATTTTGGATTTGAAATTCTCAACAATTCTGGCAGTCTCTGAATAAATCTCATCATGCTTGAAAGATTTCCGAGAAATTATGAGAGATACGGCATTAGAATCTGAAAGTAATGGCATAATCCAAAAGTAAGTGAAAATGAAGGAAACTAGTCCATCCTAAAAGTTAGAGGCGAAGACATCTGAACTTGCATTAACGCAAAAACATAACTGGCAGAATTCGCCGAATGCCTACTAGGTGGTTCTTGACAACCTTAAGGAAACCTCGACCTTCTTCAATAACATACCAAAAACACCAGGATCATATACCTCCTTCATGCGTACGCTAATATGTATTCTCGTGTCGATAGATGAATGTATTGATAGATAAAGATACAGTACAGTACTACCCCAACTATGAGACAATTGACGCAATACTGACCCCGACGACTGAAGTCTGACAGATTGATAATCCCGTTTTATCCGATGATGATAATCAATGCATTGGCATGACTAGGTCAACTACTAGGTTGGTAGGCGGTAGGTAGGTCCATGGGTATCTAAGATATCGTCGAGGTTGGGTTCTTACGTCATCTGCATGGTCCACGAAAGGAAAAGGAAAGATATTGAAGGTAAGGTAAGGTAAGGTAAGGTAAGGTAATGAATATATGAAGATATACTTATCCTCATGATATATACTTCGTACATACCCCTTTTCTCTAAAAACGTCTACTCGTCGAAGAAGTAAGAAATAGACGATTAGCTAGTCTTGATGACCTCATCATCCCTTTGTTGTGAAATCCATGGATAGTTAAAAAATACAAGTTAAAAATATATAAGGCATCAACTATTTCTATTATTAATATTATAAGGCAACAATAAATAAATGAATAAATCCGTCATAGGTCAGTCCGAAAGCTTCCGATCTTTTAGCGTCAAAAGTTTTATGAACACTCAAAGTTGTTTTTCTTTCTAATCAATATTCATTTTCAATTGACTTGTTGACAACCACCACCTTCTTATCTTCTCTCCACCAACGAGATATACCCTCTGTCTCTACCTTCTCTTGTAGAAGAAGCATCTACCTAATAATATCTCTCTCCTCTCAATCCTTTGTTTTTATAGATAATCAACATGGTTGGCTCTACTGGATCAACAAAGGTGGACGCAGTTGTCCAACAGGTCGCTGCTAACACCCCAGAGAAGCTCAGCGGCTTCGCACTTTACTCCAGATTTGCTTTGGCCGGTGCTGTCTGCTGTTCAGTTACTCACGGTGGTCTTACCCCAGTTGATGTGTACGTATTGGAATCATGATGGAATTTTACGCTATCGAAGCCTCGGTGTTTCTGCAAGCTTGAAGCGCAAGATAACGAAACGACGATATACTAACTTCAAATTTTTTTCATAGCGTCAAGACTAGAATTCAACTCGACCCCGTTACATACAACAGAGGACTTATCGGTGGCTTCAGACAAGTTATTGCAAAGGAGGGTGCTGGTGCTCTCTTGACTGGTGCTGGACCAACTTTCGCTGGTTACTTCCTTCAAGGTGCATTCAAGTTTGGAGGTTATGAATTGTTCAAGCAACAAGCCATCAACTTGATCGGTTATGAAAATGCCGTCAACAACAAGACCGCTGTCTACTTGGCTTCATCTGCCACCGCAGAGTTCTTCGCAGATATCGCTCTTTGCCCTCTTGAGGCTACCCGTATTCGTTTGGTTTCTGACCCAACATATGCCAATGGTCTCATTGGTGGTTTCTCCAAGATGTTGAAGAATGAGGGTGTTGGTGCTTTCTACGCTGGTTTCGGCCCAATCTTGTTCAAGCAGTAAGTTTTAATCATATGAGTTATTTCATGATTATATGCTAATATTTTCAAAAAGAGTTCCATATACCATGGCCAAGTTCGTCGTCTTCGAGAAGGTCGTTGAGGCTATCTACACCAAGGTCGACAAATCCAAGACTTCCGATGGACTCCAAACTACCATTAACTTGGGATCTGGTCTCATTGCTGGAATGGCCGCTGCTGTCGTTTCACAACCAGCTGATACTATGTTGTCAAAGATTAACAAGACCAAGGGTCTTCCAGGAGAGGGAACTACTTCCCGATTGATTAAGATCGCAAGAGAACTTGGTTTCAGAGGTTCATACACTGGTATTGGTGCTCGTCTTGCTATGGTCGGTGCTATTACTGCAGGTGAGTAATTTTCCTTATCTGTATTCTGAATTTTTGTTTACTCATAATTTTTTCAGGTCAATTCGCAATCTACGGTGATATCAAGAAGGCATTGGGTGCCACTGGTGGTGTCGACTTGGCTGTTAAATAAGCGATTGTATAAAAGCAGTTGTTAAAAAAGGGTGCGGGGTCGTCAAACATCGTTTTAGCGAACTCAGGGTTATATGCATACATTTGTTTGTTCCAGAAGACTTTTTCTCCTTGGTCTCTCAAGAATACTCCAGTCTGTCTTTAGAGAAGAATAGACTAGATGATGGACTGGAACTTTAGAAGAGGGCAGATAGGGAAGAGACTACTTTTCATGGCGTCTGTCTGTATAATAGAGACCTTTCCAATAGAATAGATGACAATTGGATGTGGTTCATTTTGAATGATTTTCTTGATTTTATAGCAGGTGTGAAAGGCGTCATGTGAGAGCCAACCAACCAGGAGGTAGTCATTGTTCAAACACGAGAGGTCACTAGTATCCTTCCGTCTTCCAGCGAAATCCCCTCTAGATACTTTCCTGCCTACCTGCCACCGGCTACCTCTCATCCATCAAACTCTCAATTGGATACAGGGCTATTTTTAATTGGTCGATGGATTCGGAAGAAATTAGATGCTTTGGTTGCATATCTGATTTTGGGGGGTACCCTTGAGGTTCCTAAAAATTGTGTGGTAGGCTTGGGAAATGGAGCAGGATGTGGAATGGGAGGGAAAGGAGTGTTGAAGGAGCCAAATTATCAGATATGCAACATAAGGTATTATATGGATTTAATTGGTTGATTCTTGAGTCAGAAAGCTTTGTTGCATATCTGTTCAAATGTTGAAGTGTTAAAGTGGTGAAGTGGTAAAGTGGTGAAATGCACACTTGGGGCGTAGCAATTACAGCTCTTTCGCTAGCACCCTGTTTCTCTACTGGTACTAGAGTCACTCGTAGGCGCTCTTGGAACCTTATGATATTCTTTGCCCGAGCCAATTCTAGCCCAGGCTCTAACCAGATATGCGACCAAACTTCTGTATTCTCATTCCAGCTTTCATCCTGACTCTTATCCCATGTCTCTTCTGCCAAGTGACTTGAAACGTTTTTTGTTGCATATCTAATCAAGTTCACTTTTTCCAGGCTCCTTTCTACCAAGGTCTTTTTCCATCCTTAACACCTTTCAACCCAGAAGGAGCCTTCCTCAATATTTAGATATGCAACAAAACCTTTTGAGGCGACCTTATCCCAAGTTGTACTTTTGGAATACTTTCCTTCAAGATGTATGAGGCTAGAATGGAATAAATCTGAATCATTGATGATTAATTGTTTGGATTCAATTAGATTCTTATATTCCCAACGATACCAACATTCTGTGGAATTCCATATAATCATACGAATACGAATTTTAATTAATATGTAGTGGGCTGAAAGAAGCTATACATATATATATACATATAATATATACATATATACATATATACATATATACATATATCCTATCATACTATTATAATAATAGAATAATAGAATAATAGAATATAGTTGTTAAATCTTATCGGTTAACCATTCTTTATTGATAGTTGTATTCTATGATTAGTCTATATATTACTTTTTAACTCTTTAACTCATTAATTACTATTTAACTTTAAAAATTATAGTAAGTGATTTCATTAAAGTACCTAGGTACCTAGGTAAGTTAAGGTAAGGTAAATAAGTTGCTTTTTCCATTTCGCTTTCGGCCCCCTATTTTCGCTTTCGCTCCCCTATCCCATTCCATTCCATTCTATTTTCTTATCTTAATAATTTCAAACTCTGATATAATTCAATCATAATGATGATGATGATGACGATGACGATGATGATGATGATAATGATAATGATAATGATTGTACTCTAACATTAATAGTAATACTAAAAATTCGAGGTTTTCTTCGAGATACACTAATTATTAATTAGTATTAATATAGATTTAATGTATATTATGTAAGAATGCCCCATAGATTTGGAGATTTTATATAGGAGAACAGTGCTTTACATATAATAGATCTGTGAATAGGCCGTTGACAAATAACAGAATCATGGTACACTAGGGATTCTAAGGCTCTAGACGACATTCCAACTAAAATATCGACTTGGTTGGATAAGTGCAAGGAAGATTTTACCTCCTCAAAATACGGGGAGATATAAATAGCATTGGAAGTAGGATTTATCTTTCACCCGTCTTCAATATCTAGAAGAACTCTTCACAGATTTTGCTCAGAGACCTGCATGTCTGGTATGCGCAGTCTGTGCTTTGTTAGCCCGCTTGATATTGATTTAAGAGATATCTTACTGGTTAGATTTAATCTATACAGAAGACTTTAACCTGTACATAGGTAGGACTCGAATTTCCTGAATCTGAAAGACATCTATGGGTCACTAGGAGTTCGCTTGTATTTCAGACAATGAGGGATCTCTCCGCAGAACCCTTGGAATGAACACTTGAGGCGTTGATATTAAAAACCTGAACTGCAATATTCATGCCTGATTTTTATATAAGAGTCGTGGGTCTGCTGCAACTTCGCAATTGGCATCGATATGAATCTCGCCGCTGTAGCGCATACCGGCCACCAACTTCGAAACGATTAGAGTGCACGCTGCGAAACGACCAGCTTTTGTCTGCAATTGCTCGTAACATTCAACATTACAGTGGTACGTATACATAACAAGAACACATGCAATACAATGCACAACAAAGACAGTATCGAAACCTTCACCGTATCTCTATCAGTTTTGACTTCAACGAACATGTGGCTATAGCAGGGTTACACAGCCAATGGAATAAGCCTCAACGTATTCGAATAACTTCCCGTGCCTCTGTACAGTATGCTTTTCAAACTTTGTAGTGAATGAATCTTGCCATGTGTCATACAATCGGTGGATGAACTATTCTGAACGCAATTGTTGACAGATTTCTTGGCAGGGAAATGCTTGAAATGTTTCGAAAATGCTTCATTCGTAAAAGACTCGGGAAAGGGATGACGCAGATTAACATAAATTTCCACAATTCCAAAAGGTCATTGGATCGGATATTTTGAGTTCACTAACTGCCCAACCAATTGACTTCTATCAATTCTATATATCAAGCTTTTATGCCCAGGTTCTTAAAACAGCTTACATCCTTGAAAGAGGGCATGGCGGGAAACCTCGTCAGTGCTGTGAATCGAGCTGAATCTCCCCACTACTATATCGAAAGATATTCACTACGAGAAGAACAGCGGGATATATACTAGTCAATGAGCGCATGTTTATCAGTCGCTCTTTTCAATCTTTCCCTGCTCTTGTTATATATACTTGACCACATCCCTTTTTTTCGTCCTCGTCAATTGCCCCGACCCGACCCCAACCCAACAACAACATCCTTTTTCACCCTCTTCTACAACCACATCCCAAACCCATCTCTCTCATCTCTCTTATCACTCAAGTCAATCCGCAATCATGGTTCATTTATCCCAAATTCACAACAAGGAAAAGTCCGCCGCTCCCTCGTTGAGGGCCTTAAACAGCTTACAATGGCCGCGTCTAGTGACGAAGATACATTTACAACCAGTGTTTATGGTTCTAAATTTGCTGCTGAGGATCTTCCTAGACACGAAATGAGGGAGCAAGAAATGCCGAGTCAAGTAGCTTATAGGTTAATCAAAGATGACCTGTCTTTGGATGGAAATCCCATACTCAAGTTTGTACCTTACTGACAATCGTTAAGCTTGTGCTAATTAGACCGCAGTTTGGCTTCATTTTGTTCCACATTCATAGAACGTTGAATCAAAAGGTGTTCCTGGCTTTGAATCGTCTTACTAACAATATGTAGGAAAAAGAAGCCGAAGACCTAATGACCGAGTCACTTTCAAAGAACTTCATCGACTACGAGGAGTATCCCCAGAGCGCCGACATTCAAAATCGATGCGTTTCCATGATCGGTCGTCTATTTAACGCTCCTACAAATCAAGAGGATGATGCTCCTGTTGGTACCTCCACCGTCGGCTCTTCCGAGGCCATCATGTTAGCAGTTTTAGCCATGAAAAAAAGATGGAAGAATAACAGACTTGCTGCTGGAAAATCTACCGATAAACCGAATATCGTCATGTCATCTGCCGTGCAAGTCTGCTGGGAGAAGGCAGCTAGATATTTTGAGATTGAAGAAAATTACGTCTATTGTACTGAGGATAGATATGTCCTTGATCCCGAGGAGGCCGTTAACTTGGTGGATGAGAATACCATTGGAATTTGCTTAATCCTTGGCACGACGTACACAGGTGAGTAGTAGTGATTGAGAATGTGTTCTACCTAACTATGGCTAATGCTACGTGGTATAGGCGAATATGAGGATGTTAAGGCGGTTAATGATCTTTTGATTAAGAAAAACATTGATACCGTCATTCATGTTGACGCTGCATCAGGAGGATTTGTGGCTCCATTTGTAAACAGCTGGTCTTTCTTGAAATTACTTCAAACCCATTTTTTGATGAATGATTACTAACTCGCTAATCTTACAGGTCGTTCCAGACTTGGAGTGGGATTTCAGATTAGAGAAGGTTGTTTCTATTAACACTAGTGGTCACAAGTATGATTAGATTGTCCATCAATTACTTGAACAATCGCTAACACAATTTTCAGGTATGGTCTCGTTTATCCAGGTGTTGGATGGATCGTTTGGAGAGCCCCTGAATACTTGCCCAAGGTCGGTTACTTTTACATCTAATTTTGCCCCCAACCTAAATTTTCATTTTTGCCTTTTCTTAATCTCCTTTCTGTTTACCAATTCAACAAAAATATCTTATTTACCTCCATTTTCTGTGTTTTTTTTTTCTTAAATTACTGACTCCCCGATCTGAATTTAGGAGCTCGTTTTCAACATCAACTACCTTGGCGCAGAACAAGCTTCTTTCACTCTCAACTTCTCCAAGGGTGCTTCTCACGTTATTGCTCAATACTACCAACTCATTCGTCTTGGCAAGAAGGGTTACCGTGCCATCATGGGCAACTTGACAAGAACTGCCGATTACCTCTCGATTCCCTTGAGCAACTCGGATTTATTATGTCTCAAAAAGCATGGTCAGGGTCTTCCACTCGTTGCTTTCCGCATCGACCCCAAATCTGATAAACACTACGATGAATTCGCAATCGCTCATCAATTGAGGCAGCGTGGGTGGATATTGCCAGCTTATACCATGGCACCCAAGACTGAAAACCTCAAGATGTTGCGTGTAGTTGTCCGTGAAGATTTCACCAAGTCAAGATGTGATCAATTATTGAACGACATCAAGTTGACCTGCGGTGTTTTGGATCAAATGGACAAGGAAAGTGTCCAGAAAAAACCAAGAATATATTAAGTTGCATTCTACTCGTGTTGGAAAGAGCAAGCACAATCATCCTCATTTAAGAATGAGAAGCATAGCTTACAGGGAAAGTCTGGAAAGACTCATGCCATCTGTTAACCGGGTGGACATTAGGCCTACCTGAGCTGAGGTGAGGGATGGATGATGAGAATATGAATTTGCAATGATGATGGCTGGCTGGCTGGGATCTAAAAATGGATCAATGATGACCCTTTCAATGGCAACAAAGCAAAAGATTCGTGAAATTTGAGTTAAATGGGTATATAGGATTCAAATGAATACATATGCATATTACATATGCATTATACAGATACATATACACATACTCATTCTACTCATTCTATACTCATTCTATACTCATTCTATAACTCATTCTATACTCCATTCTATACTCATTCTATACTCATTCTATACATCCATCTTACATCTACATCTCACATCTCACATATTACATGTAAATGAAAGAACTTCCGATCCGAGCTGTCAATGCGATCTATCAGCGCTGATCTTTTACACTAATAGTATCAGTGACCAGTAACCTTGGAAGCTTAACAATCCCAGCCCAGATCTTTCTTTACCCTGCACCCTTAATCATCGGCACTGGCCGGTAATTTATGATTCTGTATCCACTCCCGTCTTTGTACAACCTAAGATTATTCTCCGTACAACAAAAACATTCGAAAAAAACGGGATTTTGCTTCATCTTGCATTTGGTGTTCGACGGGTGAATGATCGGCATTCTTTTGGGTGATACGATACTTGGATAATTATTGATTCGAGGGCCGAGATTTAGGAGTTTTTATTTTTTTTCTCGACAGGGGTGCTCATGATAGATTGGGTTAGGGATTACATTAGGCGTCGAGAACGAATCGAGAGCGAGAGCGAGAGCGGGAAGAAATAAAGAAAGAAAGAAATAAATAATCCAATATTGAACCTAATTGACAACGACGAATTCGACGAGCATACGACAGACGAGGAGGTCAAACTTAGTGAATCCGAGTTGAGGCGAAAACAAACGAGACCAGGCGAGATCGTTCGAACGATACCAACAAACGAAAGCAAATACACAACACAACAGATGATGTGAATAAGGAAGGAGGATTCGGTTAGACTGCGCTTGAGGTTTGCGCGAAGTGAAGCAGCAGAAAAGCGGCAGAAATACCGAAGGACGTTAGGAGGACTAGCAGAGGATTCTGCATTCCAAGGGAGTCGGAGCGACGAGGAGACATGAGCACAGGAGGGAATGGGGGCCCGGCAGGACTACCGCTCAAACAGATCCGCTTCGTCAATAATGAGGGACAGCCGCCTGCAAAAAGGAGGAGAGTTAATGCTGCGTACGTGTATTCTTCGTGGGACTAGCGTGAGGGGTAAATTCTACATTAATGTAGCTAATTTTTCGGTCTGGGGTTTAGATGTCGGACTTGCAGAAAACGAAAGACGAGATGCGATGGTAAACGACCACTTTGTTCAACATGCACAGATAATGGCCACGAATGTATGGGGTATGTGGAAGGGCCAGATGGGGGGGCTGCAGGTTCGAGTTCGAGTGGGACAAGGAAGGAGTTGAGGAGTCCAGATAACGGAGAAGGGGATGAGGGGGATTATGCAAATACAAATCTAAATGCAACCATGAAGAGGCCTGGCATCTCGAGAGATAATTCGAGAGATTCGGTTCCGCTTCAATATCCACAAAGGGTCGATTTGGCAACTTCGAAACCGAGGGCTACTGTGGCAGAGCAATGGGGCATGGGAGATGCGCCGACAATTGTCGGAAGTGAGGAAATGAGAAACAATCGACCTGGGGATCGGGGCATTGATTACAAAGACATTTCCTTATTCTCGGAGGATGGTCCCAGTCCTTTGGAAAGGGAACAAGCCCAGCTCAGTGACACGGGTGTTGGTGAAAGTCATCGAGTCCCGTATTTTAGGTATTTTGGTCCCACAGCGATTGTACCTGGATTCAAACAAATGGTTGTCTCGGTTCGAGAAAGCAGAAGGAGCATGGGCCCGCCTTCTTCTTCTTCTGTAACAATGTCGCCCATATCTGCAAATCATGGCTCAACCGGAGGTTCTGTACACGGAGGAACGCCGTCTCAAACAGGCACCGAACCAAGATCTGCAGTCGACATGCCACTCTATGATCCAAACGATCTGTTACCGGTAAATAGGCTGATTATTCATCTTGTCGAGGTTTTCTTTGCTCACCTAGGTTGTAATTACCCATTCTTATCCAAAAAGACAAGAAAATTTCAAAACGTTTGGTGGAGGAGAAGAAAATTGAGCCAATTCTTGTTGATGCAGTTTGTGCATTAGCAGCTCGATTTTCAGATCATCCTCTTCTTACGACATCCCATGAATCTCCGCATCCAAAGTCAGAATATGGACAAGTGTTTGCTCAACGGGCTAAAGCAGCGGTGGTAGATACATTTCCTTGTCCGACGGTTGGAGCGGTTCAGGCTTGTTTATTACTTGCTTATGAAGGATTTGGTGCAAACCAAGATAGTGCGTTGTGGATGTATCTTGGATGTTCCATACGTATGGCCGTGGACCTGGGGCTACAGAAATTAGATGGTGTTAAACACCAAGGACAAAAGGATCCAGGATATCATAGAGCCTTGATAATTGAAGGGGAACGAAACGAACCAGCACCCACGATTACCGTGGAAGAGAAGAATGAAATCGAAGAAGAACGAATCGATACTCTTTGGGCAGTACTCATGCTAGACCGAGTCATCTCATCAGGAACTGGAAGACCAGTGAGTCTGAAAGATGAAGATCTCGAATTAACACTCCCTTCCGTTTCCAATAATTCAGAAGGGTGGCCAGATCCTTTTCCGGCTCTCATTAGAATCATACATTTATATGGGCGCGTTTCTGATTTGTTAAATCGTATTAGAGGTGTAGATGATGTAACGCAGGGATTGATACAACAGCTTTCTGGGATGGAAAAAGATTTGACAATGCTTTATCAGAGTTTAGATGCGAGACTGGGGTTCACGGCAAGTAATTTTCAGCATTACGTTAAGAGTGGAGAGGGGACAAACTTTATACTTGTAAGTACTCTTCCAAAGCTCGGCTCGAAAGCTTTTCTAACAAGTATCGAGGTTCATTTTTGGTTTCATACTTTAATCATGCTACTTCATCAACCAACTTTGATGCATTCATTCGAAGGCCAAGTTCTACAGTTACTTCCTCATAGCCGAGAACTTAGCATGTCATCTGCTAAAACGATTGCTGATATTTTGGCATTTGCTGAGCTCATCGATCCGAGATCCTTTATTGGAAATCCATTTACTTGTCAGCCAATATATATCGCTGGCTGTGCCTTCTTGAAGGAGATTGCATTGCATACATCTCTCAACCAAGCTCGAGAGATGTCAGCCCTCGAAACAGCCCCCCCCACGAATGTACAACCATCAAATGGACATCCATCGAATGCAATGAAACCAGGCGGAATCTATCAAGGTAACCAAAACAGAAACATTCACTACTCGCGGTCGCGGCAAATCAAAACTACCAACGATGTCATAAAGCTTTACAACATATAGAATCATACTGGGCTGGTACGCGATATATTCGAGTGGCGCTGGAACAAAAGCAATGTGGAATAGATCCACAGGAAGTTGAAACCTACACTGCGGAAGAATATACTGAAGCCACCAAACCAAGAAATGAGATTATACCAAATTGGAGAAGAAGATTCTCAGCAAAACTCTCCAGGCCGATTTCCCGAATTTGTTCGTTCACCATTGATGGAAGCACGACCTGGCTCTCCCGCAATTGACCCAGCACAAGCTATTGGATTGGTCACTTACTGGTACTACGAATTCACCAAGCTCAAATTTGACCTTTATGTATCAAAATCAAGCCGCAGCAGAGCAGCAACCAAGAGAATATGGTCAGGGAAACATGATTTATGACCCGATTAGGCAGAGTCTTCCCGAGAATCTGGTAGGAGGTACATCGACTAGTGGAAGTGCAACAGCTAGTGGAACATTCGATCGATATACTTCTCGCTCGAATCAGATGCCTCCTCCTGCACCAAAATACATGACAAGAACAAATCCGGATGCAACGGTAACAGCTGATGCGGAAGTGTTACTTGGATTGGGTGCAAAATAATTCTCCATATCCTACGCCAGGAAGTAGTTCTCATCATTCGTATGATCCTGGTCCACGCAATACTCTCTCTCCAAGACCAAGGTCGGGGGGTACACCGGGTGGTGGAGGATATGATTTTCATCATCATCCTTCGACATCGGGACAATCACATCTTTATCACAATCATAGTAATAGTAATGGACTGCATAGAATGAATAATGGTGGTAGTGGCTATGGAGCACATACAAATGGTTATATGGGAATGGGATTAGGAGGCAATATGGTCAGTGACATGATGATGGAGAGTCAGGATATTGATATGAGGGGCTTGGGTGAGGATATGATGCCTTGGTTAGAGTATCTCCCGCAGGATATGTTGAGGTTTTATGATGGGGGTGAGGGTGGGGAGGGTTGAGGTAGGAGGAGGAGAGGGGGCATTCATCTACTCACATAGACCCTACTCGCGGAGCCAACTCATATAACCAAAAATATAACACATCTTGAAGATTGAACACATACTTTTGTTCATCATCTGACCATTGCAATTCCCGACGTAATTTGAATGAGAATATGATGCTGACATACTCAACTGGAGCATGGCTCTTTTCACCATGATTAAATTTCCAATCCCCAATTCTACAGTTCCCTCATATTCTCTCTACGCCTACCAATCCTCCAAAATATATACTCATGATTTAAGAAAGAAAAGAAAGAAAAAAAAAACTAAAACCCATCCATCATCATCCACCAAAACCAAACAAACCTCCCTCTCCCCTTTTCCCTTTCCCCCTCAAAAAAAACTAAAAAGCAAACACACAGAGAGATTCCGGTACGGGGAATTGAACCCCGGTCTCCCGCGACCTTATCTTTTCTTTTCTACTTCTTATCGAAAGATAGATGAATAGGAATGAGAGGCGGAAATGCTAGCCACTACACCATGCCGGATGGTTTGGATTTTTTGATGGAGGAAAAGGGATGTTGGGTGAGATATATTGAATGGTTTGAGAGGAGATTGGAGAGGAGATTGGAGATTGGTTGGGGGATTTTTTTGGTCTTTTTTTTTTTTTTTTTTTTTTTTGACAGAGATTTAGGCGAGGTGGGGTGGGTGAGGTGGGTGGATGGATAAGATGGAATGGGTGGCTATGGGATGAGGGTGGGAGGTGGAGATTAAGGATTAGGGTTGGGTTGGGTTGGGGTTGGGTTT
The DNA here is from genome assembly GCA_003260565.1 of Monilinia fructigena. Taxonomy (NCBI): domain Eukaryota; kingdom Fungi; phylum Ascomycota; class Leotiomycetes; order Helotiales; family Sclerotiniaceae; genus Monilinia; species Monilinia fructigena. The sequence continues at coordinate 47,341 of QKRW01000003.1, forward strand.
GGGTTGGGGTTGGGATTGAGAGGGTAGGTAGGTAGGTAGGTAGGTAGGTAGGTAGGTAGGTAGATGGATGGGATGGGATAAGATGGGATGGGATGGAATGGAATAGAATGGAATGGGATGGGATGGATGAGATGCATTAGATGGGGAAGGGGAAGAGGAAGGGAAGGTGAGTGATATTCAGGTGTTTTATTGGGGTTGAGTGATGTGATATTAGATGATGTATATTATAGGATCGTGAATGGGAAATGAATAGTTATATACAGTATTTATGGTTGTTTTGATGATGAATGGGTGGTTTTGGATTGAGTTTTCGTTTTATTTTACTTTTATTTTACTTTCAAGGTTCGCTTCTTTAGGTTTTTCTTCGACATTTCGTGGAGATGGAGATAAAGGAAAAGTTTGATGTGGCTGTTTTATTGGTTTTTTTCTTCTTGGTTATTGTGCTGGGCTGGGCTGGGCTGGTAGTATTTGCGAATTTTTGATATAGGATCTTACATTTCTTAATTGTGCAGTGCATCGTATTGTTTAAGGCGAAGGTGTGTTGGTGCTTTAGTTGTGCATATGCTCATCACGAGTGTGACCGTAGCTCTGAGGAAAGTAGTCTTGGGCAAATGAGCTCAGGTGAGCTGTTGATTGTTTCTCGAGAAATAGAGTGCATGGAGTATGTAGGCTATGTGGCTGGTTCTCATTTTAGGAGTTACATATGTTTTTGGCAGCTGAGATATATCTCTCCAGCCCTTTGGGGATTAAGGATGTTATGGTTGGATTATTTTCTATTTCAGGCGATGCTAATATGATAGAAGATGTCTAGAGATATCTCTCTATGGCTTAGAGCTAGCATGAATCTTTTGTTTCTGATGCCTATAGAGACAAACGTGTACTCAACATCACACACAACTCACCAGGCATGCATAACTCATTTATTGATGTTAGAATGATGGATTGATCTTTATCAAGTGATATATTTCGTGTGCTGGCAGCTTTTATATGATGAATATTAGCCTTGTAAAGAATCTAATTTGCTCTCGAGAAGCTCCGCATCTCTTGGACGCTTGAAGGTTGTATTGAGGATCCTCGCAATGCAACCATGGCTTCATAACGATAATTATGCTGACAAGGTTTGTGTGACTATTCATAATTCCTCATTCGGTAAACCAGTGCACAACCTATCCTTTCACCAACTCAATCGAAAATCCGTCAATGTTATTTCGTAGCATATTTTATTCACCCCTCCATTCTTCATAACCTCTCCTCAAACCATATTCTCTCCATCAGTCAACGCTTGGCTATCTCCCCATAACTCTTCATCTCCCTTCTCATCAGAAGACCCGTCCTTACTCGCCAATTTGCCCAAAGATTCATCACTCCATCTCCATTCCTGCTCAAGCTCTTCCTCAGAGTATTCATCAATCATCTCCAACTCATCATATCCAACACCTACATCCCATCTACTCATAAGATATCCCGCAAAACCTAAAAACCCGAAGCGATGACGAAAACCACAAAACAAAAGATTGCAAAATCAAATGCCTCGTAGTTGAGGTGGATCGATCTCTTTTCCTTGGGTTAGTGATAGGGTTGAGCTTTCGTAACTGGTTTGAGGATTAGCGTTGTGTGATATCATGGAGGAATTGTAATGACTGGGCGATTCGAAATTTTTCGTGTTGTTATCATGCACTACCCTCAATGCCCATTTCCTAAGGGCAAGATATCCAATGAATATTCTCAATAACATGACGTAAATTATTTGTAACTGAAATATCCCAGACCAAATCATCTTACACCGATTGCTGCTGCGGTGATGGCGCATGGCGGAAGGATTTTTATGTTTTTTTTAATATAGGATCGGCTACGGAGAGTGCGGCGTTGATATTGAAGGAGTGGTTGAGTCTCTGGAGTGACGGTTCCCAAAGGGATGGGAAAGTAGAATTCGGGGATTGAAGTGATGAATGGTGACGACGCGTTTGATGAGTTTGGTTTTATGGAAGGCATGGTTGAGTTCTCTGTGGGTTGGATGTTAGTAGATGAGGGATATATGAGAATCTTCATCGCAGAGAAAGTTGCAATTGAGAGAGGAATAGTTATTTGAAAAGTTGAAGAACATAGCTTGGGAATTTGATGAATCTCTGAAGATACGAGTGGCCACCTTATTCAACGAATATTCAGGTCGTTTCCTGGGCTGATAGTGGGAATTAGAATGCCTTGTACGGAGGCTCGATGTTAAAGTTATATGGGAGAGTTCTTGGCGACTTGTTGTAGATAGCTTGTGGAAAATCTATTTTCTCTAATGAACGTTTTTAGAAAAACTCTTGCGAGAAAAGCAACTATATAGCTATTACAATTACTGCCGTAGAATGATATCACTAGTGACTCCATACTAGTTTCGAGTTGCTGTAGTCTACCAGATAGTTAGTTAATGACATGTCACGGTTATGGGCTTAATAGTCAGTCGGAGATTAGGTGGTTATTGAACACTGGACTATAATAGAGCGATTTGTCTATTCCAAGTTATTTCTGAATTGTGCCATCGCAGCACAGAAATCTCTTTTGAAAGCTGGAGTTTTAGCCGTATTAGACGAAGTAGTTAGGCATGCTTAGATTTTAGATATACTTATTCACTTTGAACAGAATAGAAGGATTCTTTTTACTGGATCTCTAGCCTTTCTGAGCACTAGATATCTTGAGTATATCCTTCACCGTCTCTGATAGGAAGATACCTGGAACAGTAATATCAAGATGTTTGTTAGTATATTATGTGAGCTTCAAATCGAAATTAGACAAACGCAGAGAAAACATCTCTCATATTAGACATATTCGGAAACGCATATCCTTCTCAAAACAATCGATTAGTTTTATTTATCATAACAGATTCACTGGATAAACCCGGCCACTAATTAGAGACAGCCCCTTCACTCACCTCGCTACGACAGCCACTAGATATTCACTCCTATCTAACTAAACCTGTGAACCTTATGACATCATCTCGTCAATTCAGTGCAACAACAACCTCACTAACCGCACTATATCTTTTCCAAAGTGTACTATTCGAGTCGTACCACAAACATCTCTTCCATCTACTACAGCAGACTTGCAACACTAGTATTCTTTTGCCCTACTGGCATCTGGCAATCATCTATATGAAAGCTATCCCAGTCGGTAAGCTCTAGGAATTTACAACTAATTTTGCATGAAGCATCCACAACATCAACTTCACAAACCTTTCATACGAAACATTCACGCTCAATCAAATTAATAAATTTAATTCGCCGGATTCTACACAACTACAAACTGGTTCGTTAGATATGGTTTTCAATAGAGGTACATTCAATCCACCCCTCTTCCTTCCCTTCCACTTAATTTTTCTTATACTATACTATCAATAATTCAATTTACAATCAACTAATTCTCATAGTAGACTCAAAAAAGTTCAGGAACGCCAAGAAACCTACGAGACTTCCAAAGAGTGTTGCAAGTAGCGCACATCCTCATATAAAGATGGCTATAAGTACACCGATCCCCGTTAGTCCGGTCAATCAAAATGGTAGCTTGGCCGCATATTGTACACAAGAGACTTCTACTCCAGCAAAACACAGGGGAAAGGGAAAAGTAAACTCGGTTTCGAAGATTCCGACACCAACTGGACCGAATCAATCCCGATCATCAACACCTGACCAATCCACAGCTATTCCCATTAAAGCTTTTGTCCCCTCGAACATACATAATAACAGCACTCAGAATATATCTACTTCAACTATCTCAGTCATACCTATGAGGGAGAATATTGCTGATGCAATGGTTGACCATGACATTCGATCACCCTACCTCAAGTTACCTCAATTATTACAAAATCACACTCCTACCATGGCCACGAATATGAGTAGTCCAATTCTAATCAGCAAGAAGAGTCCATGTACAACCGCACTATCAACTCCCGAGCCAACACTCCTAAAGGACCTGGTTTCGCCAACAGAACAAAATTTAATGGCCTCTCCTGTTGAATCTCCCTCCTCGGCAGCTTCTCGAATAATCTCTACTCACCCTGATATTGCTCTTCCTATGCCAGCAAGCTCATATACCTCGTATATGTCATTCACTCACATTCCTCCCTGCTCCCCACCATCACCATCACCACCTCGTCCTCTGCCTCAAACCTCGCAATCAACACCGCTCCTTTCAAAGCCTCATCGTTCCTCTACTCCCACTCAGCAAACTCATTCATCCCCCCCTCCCGGCTACTACGAATACCACACCATAAACGGAACAACAACCGTGCCACTAACCCCCGAAGCCAGCGAGGCTAGCAATGGTTCTGCTCATGCTTCTTTTCTATCAGCTGTACCATCACATGAAGATGTTTGTCGCAGCACCTGTGGCATCAATTTAAGTTTGCTTTGTTCATATCTGTTGTTCACATGCTCTCTTGTCTGGCTTGTGTGGATGAGTTGGAGCACCATCACATCAGGAGATGTGGGTCATCGCGGTATTATTGGATCTGAGAATGGGCTTGCCACTGTTTCATCGTACGATGCAGATTTGCCGGTGATTACACCATTACTACCACGTCATGTTGACGATGATCGTTCTGCTATGGATGATATCGTTCTCCCTCCTGACGTCGAGAGTTCAAGTGAACCGAACAGTGCACACTGTCCACAAACGTCCGCATCATCCGCACTACCCAGAGTATTCAAAGTATCCAGACTGTCCCCAGACCCCACCAAAATGAGTCTCCCGATCCTTCATGAGAAAATGTTTTCTTCGATCCTTTGACTGTGGTTTCATTGCACACCATGGGTATTGTAATGGGCGTGTTTGTCATCCTTTTGATCATTGCCATCTTGATGCAATACGATAGAGAATTCGATTTGAAGTAGAAAGGGGTATTTTTCTTAGGCTAGAGAGCTAGATATCTGGCTGTGATATGACAATAGCTTCATTGTATGCGCGTTATCTGAGCTGCCATGAGAAAATTCACAGTGGGTGAGTGTATCTGCGAGAAGACTGGTAGCTTAATGGCAGATACTGGTTTGGAGTCAAGATATTTATTAGAGTAGGCTTTACGAAAGGAAGGTCGACAGATAAGTAATGGTTGAGATGAGTGGATTTTAGATATTGAGTCAGATAACAGCAGTTTTTGCAGTTCTATTTCGAGGTTTTATGGAGGTGATATCTGGGTAGACAGTGGGGAATGGTTTTATAAGATAGAGCAGTGGTTACTGTATCACCTTCATTCTGTTACTTATACAATGAATAATCCTCAATAAATGATTCTTTGTTATGTAATTTGATATTATGCTCATCGTGAATGAATGTGCAACTCATCGAATGGCTGAGATAATCTTGGGGATGTGGGATTATCTCGCCAGAGTTGTGGGGATCCATAGCTATGAATGGCATATAATGTTATAAATTGGAGATGAATTCCATAGAAACAACTATTCTAGAGATAGTGTTCATGTTCTTGAAGTATTTGGAGTGAGATTGAACCTTTATGGGGCTTGAAAAAGACAAAAAGGTTTTAAAGGGGATAGGACTACGAGGTATTTGAGAGGCGAAATCCTATACTTATTAATACCTAGAGCTCTATGTCCCCTTTCATTTTTATCCTTCAAAACACTTCAAATCGCAATTAACATGAGTCAAGTGACATACATAAGCTTTTTCAGAAGGTACATGGAAGCCCTAAATTATATCTTTGGCGTTGAGATAATTCCTACAAGATTTCGTCGCACTCCTCGATTTTGTGTCACTGAATTATTCACGGGTAGAAGCTTGATAGTAATGAAATTAATTAAACCAACAACATGATAATATCCCATCCCATGGTTTTTTAGGTGACATATTCTGTTTCTCTTACGGATAAGCAGTTGCTTGGGCTTCCAGTGTCTTGACCTGCTCTCGCAATCAAGGTGCCAAAATTCTTCTACACTGTGAAAAATGTTGCAAAAGCGTCGGCCTCAGTAGGTCATGGGTGCATATGTCGAGGCTGCTACAGCGTTGACAGTGACATATATAGAGAATATCCGTCATTTGACTACCCCTAGAACTTCCGAACATGAAGCATTTTGGATTGCAATGTCAATAAATTAAATCCGCAACAAAGAACAAACCTCAAGAAACTGGGGGCCAATGAATTGTGTTTCTTGCACTCGCGCAGAAGCTCTAGCAATGGCTCTTGGTATGACGAGTCTACTCGCTAGAGACTCTTCAGATGAGAACGTGGGAGACTTCTGGGCCCAAGTTAAGCATATCATCGAGGAGAAATCTCTGCATGAGGTGATTGATGAGAGCAGGACGAATAAGGACCTGAAAGATGAGGAACCCGGGACGAGGAATCGGATCTCGCCGAAGCGCGATGGGCGATTATCTTTTGATGATGTTGAAATACACGATCGTACTTGCGTCCTATACAATATGCGCACTTGCTTCAAACAACAAGGCGGCCTGATATTTCGCAGCTCGCAGCCCGCACCTTTGAAGGTTAGTCGTCTATCTTGGATCCAATTTTCCATTTTCACTGACTCCGCGCCTGCATATGTAATGAAACAGAAGAGATCCCCTCTTCTAGAACATCTCCACGTCTAATACTGACTTGCATTAGCATTTCACAGCATATACACCAGCTGCAGGAACTCCGGCTTCTGATATGAAAATACAATCATGTCAATCTTTTGCATGTGAAAATCCTCCCAATATCCGTCATACCTGCACATAATATATCTTTTCGTCTAGAAATTCCAATTACCGGTCGCACGACCCCCACGATCAATTTACCCAGCGACTTATCAAATTGTCCTTTCGTAATACCGCCTTGGCGACAGGTTTGTATGACAACGAATCTATCTTCCAATATGCCAAGTGTGCAATCAGCGCGGGGTCTATGAATCCTTGGAATTCAACGAAGCGGGGATTTGAGCTCTATATATGCACGACCGGACGCATTCAACTTTCGTTTAGTTTGCTCCGCGTCTACAGTAGTTCATAGATAACCATACCACCTTCCTCAATCACACCGATGCCGAACCTAAAGAATATTCTGGAACATTCTTAATTTGTGTGAGGATACTTTGAATATTTCGAGTATTATTTTGAAAAGAAAATGGGTCTAGTCGATTTGGGACATGAAGGGGATCCCGTCCTTACAAAGATTGTGGATGAGGATAAAGTAGCTTGGTATCAAAAGAGAAATTTGAGAATCTTGTATTTTTTGCTATATTCGACGTGTATGGGTATTGAGATGACGTCGGGTTTTGACTCCCAGATGATCAATGGGTTACAATTTATTCCTTCTTGGAACAAGTGTGAGTTTGTGATCAGGGAGTTCATTTATTGGAATGGCATTGATGAATGCGTAGACTTTGGTGTGCCAACGATTGATGGGGCTGGGAAGTCGACGTATGCTTTGAAGGCAGAGCTATTAGGGATTGTGGCAGCGGCGTATAGTTTAGGTGCTATTTTGTCAGTACCGTTTGTACCAGTTATCGCTCAAAAATTTGGACGCCGGTGGTCCATAATGTTTGGGTCTATTGTGATGGTTATTGGGTCATTTCTCCAGGGCCTCTCGGTCAATGGTGCGGCCCATCTAAGCAATCTTAGGTGGTATATACTCACTTGAGGATAGCTGCAATGTACATCATTGCAAGAATGTTCCTTGGGTTCGGTATCGTCTTTGCTATTGTCTCCGGCTCAGCTATGCTTGGTGAACTAGCATATCCCAAAGAACGGGCCGTTATGACTTCCCTCTTCAATGCATCTTGGTTTGTAGGATCCTTGATCGCATCTGGAATTACCGTTTCGTACCGCAACCATAAACACTGATTGGGGATGAAGAATACCATCTCTCCTTCAAGCTTGCCCATCGCTTGTCCAGATCTTTTTTGTTTTGTGAGTATTTTCTTAAGTTGCCATGATACGGCTAACAAAGGCTTAAAGTTTTCTGCCAGAGAGTCCTCGATATCTTATTAGCAAGGATAGAAGAGATGAAGCACTCCATATCCTGGTTAAGTACCACGCAGAAGGAAACCATGACTCGATATTTGTGCGCGCTGGAATGACTCAGATCGAGACAACAATTAAGCTAGAAGTGGAAGCTGCTCAGCGATCTTGGATGTCGATGTTAAGTACCCCCGGAATGAGACGACGAGTATTCCTCGCGTCTGCTATGGGAATTTTCACACAATGGTCTGGCAATACTTTGATTTCGTGAGGAAACCTCATTCAACAATTTGTTGCACCTCCAAATGAAGAATACTCTAATCACCTCAGATTCTACCTCTCCAAAATTCTCGCTATGATTGGTTACACCGATACCCATACCAAAACCATGATAAATCTTGGTTCCACTGCTTGGTCACTTCTCACCGGAACCATAATCGCGCTCCTGGTGCCACGTTACAAACGCCGTACCATGTTTCTGCTATGTGCTTGTAGTATGTTTTTCGTATATATAGCATGGACCATCAGTATGCAGCGAGCCATGCTAGCATATGATACCCATCGACCCAATAAAGCTGCTGCCATTACAACACTATTCTTTATATTTATCTATTCTCCTTGTTATAATATCGGAAACAATGCACTGGCATACAGTGAGTCATCCCTTCCTCCATATTCCCTCGTCCAGAAGCGAATTAAATGCACACGGAAGAGAAGCTTGAAGGAAGTATACAAATCGCTCATTCGGTTCCGGATGGCTTAGAAAATTGAAAGATAGCAAGGAAGCCTATCAACCCAATACTCTTAGATGACAGTTCCCGTCACAACCCAATATTCTAACAAGCCCCCAGCATATCTAGTAGAGCTTTTCCCCTACGCCGATCGCTCCCGCGGCATCTCCATCGAACAATTTTTTGTCCGTGCAGCCAACTTTTTTACCACATTTGTAAATCCTATTGGCATGGCCAATATCGGCTGGAAGTATCTCATCATGTATTGTGTGACTATTTGCATTGAAATTGTTGTGATTTATTTCTTTTATCCTGAGACTCAAGGGAGAACGTTGGAAGAACTGGCTTTCTGTGAGTGGTGTTTTCTTATGAGGCAACACCAGCATATGCGTTTGTAAGAAAGACGAATGGTATGTGAAGATGTGCACAGAACTAACTGCATATTTTGGATGTAGTATTTGAAGATAAAGCATTGGCTGAGAAGGCCGTTGTGGCTGTGGAGAAAACTATTCATTTTGATCATCGTGAGGAATTGGGACAAGGGGCATTCCCACTGGCGTCAGCACCCACGAAGAAGTTCGCTGAATCTAAGAACGTGGATTTCGGTGATTGATATCTGGATTTTTTTCTTAAGCTTAAGAATTTCTACAATTTCTGAATACCTATTCTTACCTCCTTCTACTCGAGTATTTCCCCTATTAAACCCCTATTTTCTTGGCGTTATTTCCGCTTCTTCGCCAAATTATCTGATCAATTTGGAGTGAGTATATATGATATTTTTAACTTCACCATGCAATATGACCACAAAATGTCTTCCAAATACTTCATACGCTGCCATCAAGTTTTATATCATAAAGGTTGACTCCCCAATCTACAACATCCTTCCCATATCACCGAAAAAGAAAGAAAGAAAGAAAAAAAAAGAACCATTGCTGGCGCGTCCCTATACGCAAAGCCCCCACATACGTGCACGTTCTCCGCGCGTTAATCTTAAGTCCCAAAGATCTCCATCTTCTGTATCCTTCATCCAAATTTTTAACATACAGTAGTTACCCACTGGTAACCCACTCAAGGAAATTTTCCAAAAGCTTGGTATTCTTCTCGCCCCTATGATTTGCGCTTGGCAATTCAAAATGGAGATGTTATGGAGCTTCTCACTTTGGCATCAACGGCATTGTAAGGAGTTGATACCGCTGTTGATAGTGTAGGGCGCGCGGGAATGGGTGAGAGAACCATCTTGTGAGCTCTTTCTATGTGTGATATGTGAGGGAGACAAGCAGGCAAGTCGACATTACGCTTTTGAATGCTGTCTTTTGTGTGCTCCGTGTTTTACTATTTGCGCCGTTTTATTCATATTTTTTGGACGGTTTTTTGGGGTGGTCTTCAGCCCCTTTCTCTCTCTAAAATCTGTCTGTTTCGTCAAAAGTACAACATCATTTTGTACCTTTCTTCCTTTTGAATTTTTCGTCTATTTTAATACTCCTGTTTCTATCTGTTCACCCCTCGATCACGCAATGCGGGGTCTACATCGTTTTCTCCTCTGCCCTGCCCTCCTGGTCGTCGCCACCAACATCTCCCCAGAATCAGCATTCCCCAGTATCAATTCCACCTCCTTCGATGCCGGAGACTACGGTGCCTATCCCAACCGTACATATAGGACCCGTGCGGACATCATCTCACCGCGTCTCAATATCTTGCAAGCAGATCCACAATGTGATGATGGATTGTACACAATGATATCCCTTCGAGGAGATAGAGTACATATCACGGGACAAAGTCCCATGATTCACGATGCGAGGGGCAATTTAGTATGGATGAATGCGAGTTATGGGGAAACATTTGGGTTGAATATGCAGAGGTATAAGGGGGTGGACTATTTGACCTTTTGGCAAGGTGATGATTCGGTAGGAGGCCATGGGGAAGGTGCTTATATACTAGTATGTTGACCGAATAAACTGTTCTATCTCTACCATAAAAAATCAGACGAGAGAAAATTGGAGATGAGTCTTATTCGTCATGTAGCTGGATTCCCAATACAAAGAAGCATTCCGTATAAGCGCCGGTGACGGACACCCGGGCGACCTCCACGAGTTCCATATCACTCCCTCCGGAACCGCCCTAGTAACACAATATATCCTCAAAGAAGCACCCATCATCTACCGGCAGCGCTCACGCAAAGGCTGGATCTGGGATTCCGTAATCCAAGAAATCAACATTGAAACTAACGAGATCCTCTTCGAATGGCACGCCTCGGATCATTATGGAACCGAAGAATCCTATCTGCCACCTGGAACAATGGGGCTGAGAAAAGATCATGCGTATGATTTTTTTCACGTCAACAGTATCGATAAAGATGGCGTTGGTAATTATCTAATTAGCTCAAGGTATTTCAAATCGGTCACTTATATCGATGGGAAGACTGGGGATATTCTTTGGGTATTGGGGGCAAGAGGAATAATTTTACAGATTTATCTGATGGAAGAGCGACGACTTTTGCATGGCAACATGATGCACATTGGACTCGGGATCATACTGGAATTACGTTGTTCGACAATGGAGCACGGTATGGTTTAAGACCTGTTGTAGAGTCTTCGCGTGCGGTGCGGTACATATTTCCGTGGGCCTCAAAGCCATGACTGCAGAAGTTGTACGTGAGTATGTGAATCCTAGGAAGATTATTAGTGCGAGTCAAGGCAATATGCAAGTACTGGAGAATGGCAATGTGGTGGTTGGATATGGATACAATGCTGCGTGGACGGAATACAGTGCCGAGGGGAAAGTTCTCTGTGATGTACACATTGGATCTCAAAAGGCCTTTAACACTGGCGCGGTACAAACATATAAAGTGTTGAAACATGCGTGGACTGGGAAGCCGGATAGCGTACCGGATGTAAAGGTGGTGAAAAATAAGGTATATGTTAGTTGGAATGGCGCAACGGAAGTTAAGCGATGGATTTTGGAGGGATCGAGGAGTGAGAGGGGAAAGATAGGGAAAGAGGGATTTCAGGTGGTATTTGAGGTTGAAAAGACTGGGTTTGAAACTAAAATTCTGTTTCATAAGAGAGCGTGGTGTTGGGTAAGAGTTGTCGCGGTCGATGGAGAGGGGGTGAGGTTGAGGAATAGTGAGATTTGGACCACTGGGACGGATTGTGAGGATACGGTATGTAACCCTCCATTTCGCTCCATTTAAACATCAAGTCTCACCCAACTGTTGACATAGCCTTACTAACCTGCCCATATAGATCGATCCATCGGATACAGGAGAAACAATTGAAGAAGAACCAGAGGACGAAAATCTACTATTGCCTTCAAAATTTGCATTTCAGCTAATTGTCTTGGCCGGATTTGCGATCGGGGGCTTGGAGTTGTGCAGAAGGCAGTTTTTAAAACGGACATTTTCCGGTGTTGCTTACCGAGTCCTTCCTCTTCAAAATCAAGGTTAGGACGTCTGAAACGATGTTCTCATATAGCAGAAGTCATGGATCCTGAAATCAAACTGTAAGCTTTGGGTCGTTGTGGCATCGCATGTGAATTCGATATATTAGTTCTATTCTCCTAGCTTGGCTAGTTCGATGATAACCTCACCAAGAAATACCCCTCCTATTACAAACCTTCAAGGCCTGCACCTGTGTCTCTGGGAGATACACCCGGTAAGAACACACGGCAAAATCGACTCCATGATATCTATACGAATCTAGAAAGGTGAGATTGATTGATTGATTTCATTAACGTCCGTTTTCAGTCCACGACTATATAGGACGGCTAGGCCCGAGGGCCTAGCAGGTAACTTTTTAATTTACAAAATTGGAGATGGTCTAATTGGGGAAGTGAAAACAAATGTTGGGGACCAGTGCCCGATAGAAAGGTGAGATATAAAGGAGGGAAAAAAGAAGGGTAGGCGTGGTGGCATCCATCCTCCAATGGGATTCAGATATCCAAGCCTTAGGGGCTTTTGGATTGTCAAATGTGATCAGGAACATTGAAAGGTGTTTTCAAGGCATCTCAGAGTTAAAGATGATTCGATTCTCGACCAGAGATTCAAACAGAAACATACCATGAAACAGTACAAGCGGGAAGTTTGAGCAGACGGGTTCAAATCATTGTAGAGACAAAATCACAAGCAAGGTAAAACAAAATGACGGATGAAATATTTGCGTGATTCTTGAATCCAAGAGAGTTGGCCCCTCACATTGGATGTGACTTTTATTATCCCCCCTTCGTGGTTATATCCTTCCACAAAACGCCAAACACCATGCCGATATATATCATCGAACACCAGAGCAAACTTCACACTTCACTAGCAACAACGCCACCAGCCTCCTTCCACTTCTGAACTCGTCGTCTAATATCCGGCTCTGTTTGTTGCATAGGATTCAACCTTCTATCCCTAACCATAGCTCCATAGTTCTCCCCCCATCTCTTCACTAAGCGTTTCAACCCATTCCTTCTCCCGCTCACTCTGTTTCCTTTCCCGTTTCTCTCCTGATCTAGACGCCTGTTCCTCCAAAAGTTGCACAATTTCATTCTTGGGCCCGGAACTCTTCCCATCACCAAAACCCTCAAAACTTTCTCCGTTCTCACCCTCGTCATCTGAGTTCAGAGGATCATTCAATGGATTTGCCTTTTTATTATCATGGATGACCCTGAGGATCTTTCCGGTCTCAGGATCTCTTTTCGACTCGCGCTTCAGTTGGAGCAAGGTTTTTGGGGATTGCGTTTGAGATGGCGAGTTTGCTTGCGGTAGAGGTTTTTGATTCGGGTCCTGCTTGCTTCTTCTCGATACCACCGGTGACGGTATTGAGACGACTAGTTAAACCGAGACGGCGATAATTTTGTGTAAGGGTTTCATCTTGTCTCCTGGAATGGAAATCAGTTTTGTGGCTTTGTGATTAATACTGTGTGGGATAGAATTACCAGTTTGCGGCGATAATGGCATTGCCCAAAGGATTGACACGCTTAGACTTTGGCTTGAGCTTGATCTTAGAATTTCCAGACCTATTCTTTTTCTTTTGAAGTTCGCGACCCATTTTCTATGATTTCAGTTGATTTATGATGTGGTAGAATGAAACGGGTTCCTTTGTGTAATTGTAATTGCATTTCCCAAACTATCACATCGGAAAATCTTCACAATTGAAAAAATTCGAAGCTAGCCTTATCAGCTAGCTTGGCCTTATCATCACATGACTTCTCTCTTTCGGTCCAGTGACTTTGAACGCATGTGGCGCGTGACTTTCTCCCTTTTCTAAACCTACCTCAGCCTTGAAGGAAAAGTTCTGTTCGTGTGTTCGTATCAATTGCATACTTCTTCATCATCTCGATCTAATCTTTGACGGGCAAGACTTAAGCAGTGCTTTAATATAATATACTTGCGATAAAGCAACTCGCATCACATATGTGAATACTGGCCATGCTATCCTCATCCAAAGTGGGCACTATATTTGTATATGTCCTTTGTCTGATCCATGGTTATTGACCCAAAAGTAAGAAGGTAGGTACATCGCTCGTTCTCACGCCCAATGATGTCCAAGAAAAAGTCACCACGGAAAATCCCCCATTCCATCCCCACGACTTAGGTATTAGATACTTATCAGCCTAACCGTATCGTTATCGGATGAAGTCGTGATCTAATTCTAATACACCGTACACGAGAACGGAATCTTCCCCGAGCTTCATCTCCGTCATACTTTATGACATTTAGTACAGTCCATCAACATTTCACAGCACGTCTTTCCTGCAATGATTATTAATGTCCGAAATAAAGCGCGATTAGTTATGAAGGAGCTAGATTGCGCTGTGTGGCTATCTGGTACCACTTCGTACCCCCACTGTAGCTTGTCTCACCGTCTGCACGATCTTCGCCCCTCTCTTCCCTTTGCCTAAGCCTTTGACATCAAATGGGGATGAAGAGGCGAGCTCCTAGGAGGATCAACAGCCAGCCCGAGGGTACCTGGTGTAAACGTTCCATCACAGTCTACAGGTTTCTCGCTTGAAAAATGGACTTGAGCAGTAAATCTACTGCGAAAGATCTAAACCAATCAGTACTAAAAATAATAACTGCGAAAGCATTTCGGAGAAGACGGTGAAGCCCGGTGCGACGAGGAGTCGACAGTAGGATCCTTCTCCTGAAAAATTGTTCTTGATCCATTACAATTATGATTTCCTCAAAATAGCCGCGCAAAAGTTATGAAGACTGCGGTATTTTATGGCTCACACATCAATAGTCGTCGATGTCGATAGAGAGAAACTTTAGGCAAGGTCCGTCGAACTACTAAGAAGTTGTTGACAGCGTAGAACCTTGCGGGTAGAAAAGGTTAGCCATCTTGGCATAGTTAAGACATTACAGTAGGAATCATGGTGTCGGAGATATTACCTAGTTTTGACATATCTACTAGGTACTAGATAGGAAAACAGCAATTGGACCAGAATTAGACAGACCCTGAATGATCGATTAGACTTTTTTTATAATTAGGTTTTAATTCTATTCCATTGCCGATATGTACTGTGCTGTTATTATTATCACCATCGTGCCGTACTCCGCGGTCCTTTCAAGATGTTAAACTTTTTAACCACCCTGAAAAGACATGTGCCTGCGAATCACATTAGGAAAAGTCACTAGCGGAAAAACAGCAGCTGATTCCTGCGGACGATCACGGAGAGGATTCTTCAAATTTTTATTCGTACTTGAGATATACAAAAACTCATGAATAATGAGCTCGATCAAGCAGCCGGGCCAATCGTATGTAAGAGAAAGGTAGCCGATTTCATGAGCTTATCAATTGTGATCAAAATGAAAGAGACACATAACACTTGAGTAGAAAGCAAAATGTCCATGGATCGATCTATCCTTCCCCTAGTTCTCCTCTAGGAACAAAAATCCATACCGAGGCATCTATGCCCTGCAATCCGAGAAAGGCACGGGCTCGCCAGACATGTGAGCTGGTTGGAACAGCGCCGTGAAGGTGTATATGCTCTTGTGTTGCAATATCAAATTCCTTCTATGCATCCTTCGAAACCTTCTAGCTTACATCCACCTAAGATAGCGCCATCGTGGATTACCTTGTTGACGAGAGGACCTACAAGGATCAAGCGACTTAATAGCTGTGTTCGTCTTGCGATTTGCCAAACGTACCTTTGGAGGGGGCAGCCACCGCGCTGATACCCAGAATTCACTTTGACTTATGCAGCAATTGTCTAATTCGTCTTGCAGTAAGTAGAAACGGAAACTGGAGTCGAACGGTAAAACGATGCCCCCCTCCCTTGAATTTTTGTTCATAAATCATCAAGGATTTCTTTCCTTTTGTTCAAGGTTTTGCTTGTAGGTTCAATGGGTCGCCAACTGTCTAGATTGGACTTAATCGCTGGCCATGTGTATGTATGTAATGACAATGATTCGGTTTGTCAGAAATTGGGACTATTCTTATCATTGAGTCCTTACCATTCATCCAGAGTTTTGTGACAGGTAATGAAGATCATGAGGGGAATCCTAGCGTGAGGTAGCCAAAATGAAGGGTAGTGGACGGCCAGAGGCGTACAATTAATAGTATAATTGATAAAAGTGGTTCGGATGAGTCGATACCCTTTTATGAGTGTTAGTCTGGACCAGCTTAGTATGATGGAGGAAAACTCCAACTGCCAAACAAACTGTTGAACAGGATTTTCTCCTGCGACTAGATGCGATTCGACCCTTCCAGCTATCTTCTCATTTTCTTAGACTTTTGCGTCTTCGCATTTTATGCTGCAGACTAGAAAAAATGTCGAGCTTTGCAGACAACTAACGAATCATATTTTAGCTTGCTACCCAGCCCCGTCAAGACTCATCATGGGGAGCTATTTCTTCATGAACAGCTCAGACATGGAAATACAGGATACCCCTCATCAGGTACCATCACTACGACCCTCTCCTGCATTGAAATGCAAATAGCATAGTGCTGCTTATCTATTCGCAGTCTTATCGGTTACAACCCGACGCTTTGTGCCTTGATCGCACATTGCGCCAGACTGGAATTGAAGGTCGAACAAAGCAAAACACCAAATTTTGTTCTTCATCACCATCGCCCCTTCATCATTTCCGTATCCCGGATAAAAGTATGAATAGTATGGCTTGCAAGTTGCAGTATCATCCCAATAACCTCGTCATAATTTAATATTAAAGGACAGGATATCGATTATTTGGCAAGAAAACGAAGCCAAGAAAAACTAAACACCATCAACGAACCGGGCATATATTTCAGGCATGTGCACGGCAGTACCGAATAGCCAGGGGGAAAGGAAAATAGAGCCACCGTTGGTCTCCCCACCACCATCACGAACCTCAATGTCTAATTGACGCCAGTGGCTGTCCTGTTACCTTTCATCTCCGAAATTTCATACTATCTGCTTTTAAGCCATACCCGTACGCTACCAATTGCAAACCACTCTCATCCAATAACTACTGTGGAAATTAGTGCTAGCTAAATGAGACTCATGACGAACTAAAATATATAAAACCTGCTAGAACTAATCAAGGCTTAAAGCCAGGTCAATTTATGGAGTCCACTGGCACTTCTTTGACATAGCTTCCGCAATGGCGAAAGTTCACCCCGGCTTTCAGATCAACCTCGACGGGACAGGAAGTGAACGGGCATACTTCAGTGGATTGATTGACTGTGGATTGAGACATATTAAGCTTATTCATATGAAGCTCAGGATACCAAGCCTCTTCAAGAAATTCATCTTCATATAAGTGGACCGCCTTATTTCAAAATTCTCAAATCAAGCATTTGCACCCAGAGCCAAAGGCGAAGCCAATTCAAAATCCCTCCAATCTTGTGTCTCGGGCCAAGACTTCACAAGCAAATGGCTAAGAATAATTGATGCAATTCTATAGATTGTGTGTGAAGCAAGTAAGGGAAGAAGAATTTCTGCATGGAAGCTGCATTGTGCTTCCTCTGCAGAGAGATGATGATATTTGATTAGTCGAATTTATAGATTAGTCCACTCGGAGGGAGTAGTTGAAAATGGCCCTCGGTTCCCAAGAAAGCCTGCTACTCCCACTTCAATTCCCTGCCAACTCTACCCTACATCACAACCTTTTTTTACATTTTAGTTGCCCCCTTGCAAAATCGCAGTGCTGATCCCCACCCTTAACTTGAATGTACGCCGGGGCGGACCTACTTTCTAGGGGTTATCCATCGTCTAGCTCGCTTTGCTCCTCATAATTGATTAACATGCCCACCATGAATTTCACCCAAATATTGCAACCCCAAGCTTCAGCCAACGGCTATTCTCCACATTGTTCTTCCGTTCGCTTGGCTACATTATATTTCAATGGACTTGAATTTCTCTTTTCAATCGAATATCGAAGTTTTTACCTCATAATTATCATCAAAAATGACTCTCCCTGTAGCATGTCCTCCTTCCTCTGCCTCTTCGGAGCCGCCGACTGTAGCCCAACGCAAGCGACGCAGGAGGGCTCCAGCTAGCGGTGCATCGGACGATTGCTTCGCTTGTACCAAACGAAATGTAAAATGCGACCGAAGAAGACCATATTGCTCACAATGTCTTGAAGTTGGAAATGAGTGCTCAGGCTACAAAACCCAATTGACTTGGGGAGTGGGAGTGGCAAGTCGAGGAAAAACTGCGAGGTCTATCTCTCCCCGTTGCGAAATCTCCTCCTGCCCCCAAAAGTCCACCCACTACCCGTCCTCGAGCTGCTTCTACAATTGCGAGAACCTTGGAAAAAAGCGATGAGGGTGTTAGAGTCAAGTTGGAAAATGCAGGTTCTGTATCTGTTAGTCCATTTATGACATATGATTTTGTCAATATGGCACCTCATGGGAATACTTCAACTACTCAGATATCAGATTGGAATATTCCTGCGCCATCTCACGAATTCACGATTCCAAAATATCATCCTGATACACAACAACGCCAGATGCAAAGACAACTACCCCCACAGCTTCATCGGATACACACGCTTAGTATCGGGAGACCGGAAGGATTAGGCCTTTCCAGCTCCGTGGACTCTCTGAGCCCATATCCTGATAGCGAGTATGTCTCACCGATCAGCCAATCGTTTCAAAATGACGAAGGTCCTTTTCTAAACAGCCCCACCGCAATTTACAGCAGCTACTCGTCGAGAAACACATCCATAACGGATCAAAGTTCAGATATTATGGGAAGCTCACGTGGTCCTACCTCATGTCCTGATCAATTCTATGCTCAATCAGAAATGAGTTCAAGCATAAGTTCTCACCAGAATATGTATGATATTGCAGAAGGTCGCCAGCCTCAACGATCTCATCAAGAGTCTTCTTCAGTGCATGAGATATTCTACGACGATGAAATGTTAGGTGAATAATTTTTATTCTAAGAGTTCATCGAGATCTTTTTCGCTGACTATTTTCTTACTAGGCATCAAAAACCCCCAAGAACCTGACTCGTTCACCACAAGTGCCAGGTCAAGTCACTTTGGATGGACTTCTATCAATGAAGATGATGTTGGTTCCCCCACGTCGGAAACAGATACTTATCATCACACTACTGGGCATGATTCTATGTCATCTTCATTTACATCCGAAATGTCACCTCGAATCTCATTCTTTTTAGATTACTATGAAAAAATCATCTGCCCATCGGTAGTGGTCATCGATAGCCCTTCCAATCCTTACCGTGAGCACATTCTTGCTCTGGCCTCTTCAAGTCAAAGCCTTCAACATGCCATCTGTGCACTTGCTGCTTGCAATCTACGCATGAAAAGAAAGCAATCACTAGGTCAAGATCATTGGCGTCAACCAATTGAACTTGAACTTCAAGATCGTATAAATGGTGGCCCTATAGGCCGACCTGCCTGCGTAAGAAGGTCCTCTACCCAAATGACTTTTGGGGAATCCATGAGTACCGATTCATCTCTACAAGAAGAATACCAACATCGTTCCCTCGCTGTCTCCCTCCTCAACGAACAATTGAGTGACCCCTCTAAAGCCCGTCACGACTGTGTCCTTGCCACCCTCTTTATCCTCTGTCATTATCGTATGTGCGAATCTGGCATCGCTCAATTCCGTACTCAATTTGCCGGCGTCAAAAAGATTCTCGGAATGCGTGAATGCGGAACTGAGACCGGCAACTGGGGATGGATGGAGTCTCTCTTTACCTATTTTGATGGCATTGCGGCTTCAATAAATGATCGTGAATCCCAGCTCCGTGGCGGATACCTTGAAATGCTATCTAACCCTCCAATCCTAATCATGCGATTGAAAACATGGCAGGCTGTGACGCCGTTCTCTTCAAAACAATCGCCAAACTTGGACGTCTCAATTTACTGTCCCAAAATCGTCCTGTCATGAATGATTCCATCACTAGCCCCCAACATCAAAATCATATGCATCAGACCTCTGGGCTTCATCGACCTCGACTAGCTGGTCAAGACCTGGTTGATTTCTACAACCTTCATGCCGTTTCATTCGACGGTAACGGATTTTCCTCAACAATGACCCTCAATGACGAACACACGATCCCCATTCAAAGCCTTACATCTCTATCTCCCACCTGCTCTCCAACTTCATCTACCACGAGCTACATTTCCAGTGACGGCACTCGTGCCACTTTCTGGGCCGAATGGAAAGCCGCCCGCCTCGCGCTTCAAGAATGGGAATTCTCGCCTTCCCGTATTGTCTCTTCCCTTCCTGTCACACCCACGCCCACTCAACTGCGTGATTTTGGTTACATATCCGAAGCATTTCGCTACTCCGCTCTCTTGTACACCGAACGTCTTGCTTGTCCCAACACACCAAGCTCACATTTAAATTTTCAGAACTTAGTCAGCCAGGTCTTGTTCTACGTCACGAGCCTGGAAACTAATAGCGGATGTGAGAAGTTCTTGCTCTGGCCACTCTTCATAAGTGGGAGTGAGTGTGTAAATGAGTTACAACAGAGCATTGTAAGGAGTAAGTGTCGTGAGATTATGGGCAGGTCGGGGTATCTTAACAATCTAGCTGGGTTGGAGGTACTGGAGAAATTGTGGGCAGAGGGGAAAGATGGACGAGCATCCCCAGATGGAGTGAGAAATCAAATGGGACCTTTCAGATGGAGTAAGCATATGGAAGGAGTAGAAGGTGAATGGATCATGGTTTGAGTAGTAGATTTGGCCAGGGTGTATGGTTGTGAGCTTCGAAAGTTAGGATGTGGTGACTGCTGTTTTGTCAATTTTACGACGTCCATTTTCGTCCGTATCATATATATCACGTCTTTCACACTACGTTGTGTTACGTCGGGGTTTTTTCCCTTCTCGTGTGTTATATTTACGATTAGCTCTTTTCCTTGCTGCAACAAGTTGGCAGTTTGAATCCCACAGCCTGGGGAGGCTTTGGGCGGTCGATGGCGGGAATAATGGGTATGGGTGATTGGATGGGGATGAAAAATAGGTCCGGAGCGCGGCGTCACGGTTGCGGAAAATGAATGACTCCCAAGTTATGTTATGTTTATGTTGGCATCTTATGTGATATGAACATGTCACTGGGATTACAGGATATCTGCGGGAAAATGACATGATGCTTGGTCTTGTAAGGATTAATGCTTGGTTCATTACCTGCTTGGCGGCTTATTGTTCAGTATATCTGTATTACTTCGGCATTCTATTTAATACAAAAGTTTCTTGCTCAACAGTGAACATGTTCATTGATTCATGAAACAATTTTTTAAATTTCAAAAATTACAATTGTTCCAGATTTTATTTGAAGCTTTTTCAAATTACGTAGTTTTGTTGTCTAAAGTGTGTTGAAAAGGTCCATCAGCCTCAATGATTATAGAGTAGTATTGCTAGAATCTCCTTTGTGATTCTATACGCTCTCAATTTTTCCCCTCGTCTAGAACCCCGTTGCTATTCATGCTTCGGCGTTACTACTTGGTAATCCCATTCAATGTACTCCGACGTCACAAAAGCATTGTGCCACTGTCACCATAAAACAAGTACCTACATACACCTCGCTAAAAGGTACCAGCTAATACATCAAAAACACACAAACCATCCAAGTTAGACACGTCCCTCTGGTATACTGACCTGGGTATGCATAGACCGTACCTTATCACACCGGTCCTGAAGAGAAAAAAAAGATGGGACGAAAGGCACAAAACGCATTTGCATATAAAAAATAAGATTAGTTTCCGAAAGCAGTATCATCTGACTTCTCGCGATGTGATATGGAATTGTCGAAATGCCCAATGGCAGATACCAAGAATTGAACTAAGTGCATATACGAGAAACAGATTGGCTTGGACTTGAAAGTTAAACCCACCCCCGATCGGCAGTTGTCCTGAATCCCGTAAAGCGCCAAGCATGAGGGAGGGAAAAACAGCGTAGTGGAGTGGAGAGGAGTTCTGTTTCGCCTGGTGAAATAACTGAAATGAAGTGAAAATGTGGCTTGATAGGGCCTGAACGCTCATTAGTTGAGGGTCAATCAAAATTGAGCTTTTGGTCGGGACGGCACGGAGGCATGGAGGCATGGCAAAGAGTGCGGAGACCAAGGATGAGACCCTTACAAAAGAATGACAGAAATCGTAAAGACGATTAGCCAGTGGAATTCGGAAATGTTGAAAAGATTTTGTCTGTATTGAGAAATCCCGATATAATGTCCACTACAGGGGTCTAATCTGATGTGCCTGTACTCTCCACGGGCGTAATGTGATTGATCGAGGGATGTCATTTATCCGGACGGAAATGCGACGAGAAAGACTATTTCATTTGATGGGCCCGCTCTTAGCGTCGTTGCTGCATACCCAGAGATATGTCGTGACTTCATGATCACATTAATGATCGAAGGCCTGTCCAGCAGTGCCTGCATGCAATTTAAATACCCAGCTCATGTTTGCATGGTCTCCTGTGGAGCGTCTATAGTCCATACTTTTTTATGCCTTCGGCTTGAATTTCTTGTTTTGGCTGGCTCGAGCGCTTGATATGCGAGTGATCCACAATTGCTATCGATAATCTTCGCTGGCATGTTGAAAGCTTGAGAATGTAG